>JAPDSC010074424.1:3113-20663 GCA_026290005.1 Latrodectus geometricus | reverse complement strand
CACACACACACACACACACACACACACACACACACACACACACACACGCACACACACACACACACACACAAAATTGCTTTTATAGGTCTATTTATAAGATTGCATATTTTTTGCAATTGTTAAAGTTGAGTAATTGCAAAGGAAAGAACTCTATAAAAATAATTTTGGAGAATTAAAGATATTTTTATTATTTAATTTATTAAACTTATTTAATTTATTGAAAAATAATTTAAATACGCCAATTTAATATAATAGCTTTTATTTATTTATTATTTTTAATTTTTCATTAATGCGCATTATGTTTTTCATATTTCATCCCTTTTTGTTTTTGTAAATATCTATAAAAATATTTCCTACTTTTTAATTAAATGCTTGAAATTATAAACCTTTAATTTCATGGTACCTTTTAAAATTATTTTTCGGAGTTTAATTCTAATTTTTGAAGTTCATAGCTTTCTCACACAATACATTTTTTTTCTTGATTTCGTAAATAATCAACAAAATAGAAAGAAAATATTTTTTCATTTGTTTATTTTTAGATCTTGATGCTTTTTAGGTAACATATAATTTCATTATAAAAAAACTCTGAAAAGGGCGCTCGTTTGTACAAATTTAAAAGATAATTTCATTGCTAAATCATAATTAAATTTTGTTTCTCAGAAATGCTCAGAAAATAGTAAAATAGGCTATCATTATAAAAGTACACGAAACGCTTAGTTTTGTTCTGGTAAATGCACGGCTTACTTATTTGGAATAGCAATAAGGAAAAGAAGAAAAATGATTTCATCTCCATTTGAAAAGCCTTTTTGCAATATTTTATCAAGAACAGAAATCACTAAGCAGTTTTTAACTGAAATGTTTTTTTTTAATGCACGTTTTGTGAATGCCTTTTATTATATAAAACCAGCTTCTAATTAAATGGTTAATAATTAGTAGAGAATTGTTGTCTTTATCATAAACGTAGTGTAGATTAATAAGGATTCTTTGCACAAGAATGGGAATTAGAGTTGGACTTAGAGTTTACAATAGTCTGAAGCATTACAGTCATTCCTGATGTGGGAATCGAACTACTCGAATTGTTCAACATAAGGCGACGTTAATATGCCTAAAACATTACCTATAACAAAATGTAAGTTCTTTTTTGGTTGGATTTCTAAAATTCTTCAGGGATTAGGAGATTAGGATAATACTCTAAGAATCTTTTCCTGAAAAATTTAAAAACAGAGAAAAAATCAGAATGAGAATCATTGAACTGAAAATGTGTCCAAATAGCTAAGAGAAAGCAATGTCAACAAAATTTGACCGAAACTATGATTAGAATTTTTTTTTTAAACTAGATTCTTCTAATAAATTAAGGACTTTTCATAAATATGTAGATAAGCGATATAAATTGAAACAAATAGCATCCATGTAGAATGAGAAAGTTTTAAGTTTGAAAGTTCTATTTGTGTGATTTACTTTTTTAGGATAAATAGAATTTATGGAAATAATTATAATTAATAATTTGAAGAGAAAATAACTAATAACTAATTTGAAGAGAAAATAAAGTTTTTCCTTTAATCTTTTTTTTAAACTTTATTATCAGTATACTTCCTAATTCGGATTGAATTTTGCTTTGTTAAAAATTAATTTTATATATCACAAAAAAGATAATAAATTTTACTACATTTCAATAACAAAATGAAACCGAATCGTTGGTTTCATAACGTCATCAATTTTTAACCACATCTTTGATATTTTTCACTATAAACACCAACAAACGCTTTATCAAAACAGCATTTTATTATCTAAGTCTGAAAGTATATTACAAAGTTTTCTCTTAAAAAGCAAAAAAAAAAAAAAAAAAAAAAAAAAAAAAAATTAGTGTAAGATAATATATAATTGTGCTTTTATTTGAATGTTATTATTATTATTATTTATGGAATTTTTTAGAATTGTTTTTTAGATATATTGTTTTTAAGTTTTGTGTTCAGATTTAACGCTTTCGTTTTTTCTGCGAACATAAATGACAGCATTTTGGCTTAATAATTTACTCCAAATCTGTGTGTTCTGTCTGTTCATCTTTCTGTTCGGTCGTGATGCGCTGTATTATTGCTTTGCAGTGGTGCAAATCTCGTGAAATCTGCATTTTTGGTGACAATAGACAGAACACAAATAAAAGAAAATAATTACCATTAGTTGCAATACATTTTACATTTATGGCATGTACATTTTGACTCTTGTTTTTAGAACTTGATAATAAAACGATTGCAATTGGCGATACTTTGCTTGGTAATAGTAGTATCAATTGGCGACTTTATTGCTTGCGACGCAAAATGTAATGATCCACCTTGTGTTTCCATCATATGTACGTAAAAAGTATTCATATTCAAGAAAAATGTTTGTACATAATAAATTTATTTTAACTACCTTTTAAATAATTTTAATTGTCCTCAATATTAATTTAAATAGTAAATTAACGGGTACATTTCTGCTTTATATTATATCCGGACAGAATTGAGAATATCATCAAATCCACAGTATTTCCCTGAAAATTCGAAGCATGAGAAGAATTGAAATATTTAAAGTTTTTATATATATATCAGAAATTACAGGAACATTAATTTCACAAAACATTTCTCGATGATTTCATATAATTCTTTTGGCGATTCATCAAGAGAAGAATCTGATCTCGATAATAGAAGCTACAGAATAACACTAATTTACTAATAAAAAGTCACAGAAATTTAGCTCCTTGACTATTTTTTCTGGAATCTTTTTTCAATATTTAGAAACATGTAAACAAAATTTATCTGTTAAAAATCACTCATTATTTAATACATTAAAGAAGATAACAGTTATTCCTTGAATTCCTGTATCAGATTACAAAATAAGAAAAATGGCAGCAAAATAATCCACTTATTCAAAGTAAAATGAAATAAGCGAAACATAATAACTTCTTTGAATAATATTTAATGAAATATTCAATTTTTAAACAACAAACAGACTTTCTCTTAATGAGCTATGATTCCTAAACATGAGTTCATGTAATTTGATACTCAATCTCTAGTGAAAAACATTTTTTTCATTTGTTTAATGAATTCATAATCAAACAAACGTGACAAAACCACAAGTTTGAAACAAAATACTTGTGAGATTTGGTATAGTTTTTCTGGTTTTCGTTCAGTTAAAATTAATTCCTGAATGTAAGCAATTTTTATGATGTGGTATTCTTCATTTTTAAATGCAAACTTTAATGAGAATTTTAATTTTTTGTTAGATAGACATGCTTAGGTGTTGTCAGTTTTTTTTACAAAGAGACACATAAATTATATGCTATTAAACTCTATAAATTACATTATGCCAATTATATTACTCTAAAAAATTTAGATGAAGTCTATAATCCAGATAGAGTTCTGAATTTACTTCCAACAAATGATAATTGATTGCAGTTAATTGGACTTCTTCCTTTGTGGTTTTTTACTTATATTCAAGTCTAGTCGTGCTTCAGAAACACTGATAGGATATAATAAAGATATCCTTACTGGTAAACAGAGGTAAGGTTGATTGTTATTTGATTATCACGTTTATTTGACTATAAAATCCTAGGAGAGCCCACACTCTTGGTAACGAACTGAAAAAAAAAAATAAATAAGTAAAAAGCTCCAAAGCAAAACAAAATGGCGAAATTCAACGCCAACCAAAATTATTCGCGCCAAGGGTTTGGGCTCTGCTAAGATCCAACCATTTCGGTTTGTTCTTTTGTTGTTCGATAGTCTTAATTTTTTCGAATACGAAGTCTGATTTGATCGGAACTAACAGTTTCAAATACACTCCCGAATTCGATACGAAAACTGAACTCAGGGACAGTTGAAAAGTGTGAGAAAAGGTTAATTAGTAATTAGTAAAGGTAACTAAATTACTTAGTAACTGTCAATAAATTCAAACTGAAAATTGCACCGATATAAATTTAGTTGCAAGCTTTATACGTAAGTAAACAATTTTTATTTAAATGATTGCGTAAATTGAAAGATGTTAAGCTAACTTAACATCTTTATATTTAACATCAATATGTAATTGATAAATGTCATAATCAAACAGAAAGCATTTAAAGTTTATTTTAGCCCTTGTTTTAATGGAAAAGCATTGCTTAATCATTGTTGTAAATAAAAATCAAGTATTTCAACCGATTGAAAACACAATTCGCTTAGATTCACTACTTCGAGGAACAGATATTACTATGTAATCGAATACATTACTGATAAAATCTCGCATGAGTAACACCACTTTAACTTTTCATTTGATAAAGCCAGTGATTACCATTAGTTTATAACGTCATATAGTACAATTCTGGTGACTCAATGTTTATTCCAAAAGCTCCATTTTAGAATTTAAATCATGTCATTTAATATGATATTTGTAAGTGAGATATATCAACAGTTTTGTTGTAACAATATAAACGTCATTAGTCGCTAGGATTCGGAAGAACTGTGCTATATATCTGGAAATGCAATCAAGTGAAGAATTTATATTTTGCTTTATGCTTGAAATATTATTTTCATTTATTGTATATTCCTAAAAATTAAAAGAAAAATTTACATTATTTTTATTTCAATTTTTTGATTATAGTCGTATTGAGTGTCTATTTTGGTTATATTAAAATATTTTATTTACAAAGTTTTAACATTTAATTAAAATTGGAGCTACTGAATTTCATAAGATTTAAGATATTAATTAGAATTTTATAAAAAATTTTATTTTTAATGTATGAAGTATTTTTAACTTCAAGAAATAAATTAATAATGAAATAAAAATAAAATTAATTTAAAATAATAGTTGAAAGGAAACAATAAAAAAAATGTGGTTAAAGTGTGGTTTTGGTACTCTTCCTCGCTAGCTTGACGATGAACGCGCCAAACGTAGTAACCCGGACGTTTTTTATCCTTAATGAGCTCTTTATGGTAACCTCTGGAGAAGAGAATTTGAAGCGCTTTTTTTGCGCATGCTCATTAATTACTATTTTGTTTTAGCCTTTTCGTTGGTAGCTAATTAGTTTCACTTTGAAATAGCAGTATAATTTTCGCCATGGCAACGACGTTTTTGAAAACGCGCCAAGCAGGGGATCCCAAAGCACATTTTCACCAAAATTGTTTTTTTCACGAAATTTTGAAAATTCATTAATAGGTTTCAAAATTTGTTATTGTAGTTGCCAACAGTAGTAGAATAACGATCTTATAAATAGGAGAAGTTACGTATATTCAGTTCCAGACATTTTTGAACAACGAGAAAGGTATATTTCTCTTCTGCTTATATGTCTATCGACATGCGTGCTTGGAAGACTTCCGAGTTTTCATCTTTGAGACACGTGAATTTGGTTCACAATTTATGAAAAGACTTCCCGAAAGGTAAAAACACGTCGGATGCTCAAATCTTGTACAACTGCTTCCAGGGATTAGGCTATTCTTTTTGTGGTATCAAAGCAAGCAAATCAAACATAGTCGTAGGATCGTGCTCTGCAAAATGAAGGGCAACGGGTTTGATTCTTTCCAACCATGGGACTTTCCATTTCGTTAAATATTTTGCTATTACCCGGCTATAATGAGCTTATATGTGAAGCTTGAAACATGTATTTCAATTAATAATTTGTAAATTAAGCCATTAGAAATAAAATAACGCGAGATACAAGAAAACCCTTGTGAGACACGGGCATGTGCAAATTTGACGGTAATTTTCGCTCGTGTCATACACAAGCAAATGCATTAAGGGATCAAACTCCTCATTGATTTTACAGAATTAAGGAATGTCTGCTTAAAACAACTTAATATTTTCCAGATGTTTTTTAAGAATTATCACAAGGAATATTTTTAAACCCGAATTGTCTTACAGAGATTTATGATTGCTTTATTTTTTACTTTTCTGTAGAGCCCTATTATTTCTTTATATATGGTTGCTATACAAAGAATAAATTTTTAAGAGGCAAAGTGTCTTTTAAAAACATAACTTTATTTCTTCATTAATATGGGGAAAATATTTATATTATTTTACCAAAAAATAACAATTATAAATATTAATTTTTCAATGTATATCATGTTGATTTCTAAGGTATAATGCCTATGACTCAGAGCTTTGAACTTTTGCTTTGACATTTAAAATTCGGAGTAGTTTTCTCCATTTTATGCAATCTTTATTTGGAAAGATGATGAGGCCGAAAATCAATAAGTCACGTGATTCAACAGTCCGTTGCAGGGAAAACTGCAATACATTTATGACTAACATTCCTAACATTCCATTAATAGCAATGAAACACTCATATTATAACCATTATAATATATGAAATTAACTTTATTTATAATTTTAAAATAAGAAACTAAAAATTCTCACACATTTTTGTAATTTGAGAATTAAATAACGTCCATATTAGAATAGGGAGCAGGAGGTTGCTAATCAAATATTTAATAAAATTTCTAAAGGATTTCGGCGTTTATGTGTTTATAAAAATTGAATTTTAATCAATGCGACTTTAGAGATGAGTATTAAAAAACTTCGAGTGTTTAAAAAACTAAAAATATTAGTCTATGGTTTGCGAAATGAATGGAAAGTGTTGAGAAGTCTGTACATTTATGCTCAATAATATCTAGGTTTTAAGATAAAATTGTACAGCAAAAGTAATATAATAATTTGGTTGTCTAAAAGCGTTTAATTATTAATTATATCAATATTGCTAAAATGTTTTTATTGGGATTATGATTTCGAACGCTTCGTGGAAAAAGCACTTTGATATATTTATATTTTTCTTTACAAAAACACGATTTAAAATTATCTTTTCCCTTTAATTTAATAAAAACCAGCATGCATAAAACTCTTACGATGTTAGTAACGATATTCTGTCTAACGTAAAATGGTGTATTATGTATGCCAGTTTCTTTTAATAAATTAACACATATACTGAAACTTTTTACCTAAAATTTATTCATATTTTTATGTTAGACATTATTTATTATTGATGACGATTTTCGTAGCCAATTATCGTCACATGTAGCATTATTTAGTTGTGTAAGAGCTAAGATTAATCTGAATCCCTGAAGGCTTTTGAGTTTTGCAAATACGTTGATTTATAAAAATCGTATCTGAAAAAAATATATTTTTAATTATTCATATAATATCATTTTTAATTTATAGTATGACGAAATTATATAATACTAATGATAAAAACATCTACATCCATAAGAGAAAAATGAGGAAAGAGAGGCAGTAAACTTTAAATCAAGTCTTCAAACAGGTACTGAACTGAAAACCGGAAAAAACCCGTTATTTTGGCTGGAACGAAAACCGGAACAGAACCAAAAAATATTGGTTTATTTCGATTCGATATATCTTTAATCATTTTGTTATTGTAACCAACTTATCAATATTTTCTAATTTAGCGTCAATCATATAGTTATTACATGTACATTTCTTGTTGTGTAATTTCCTGTTTTGATCTTTACTTTCTGCTTTAGTTTCACATGAAACTACTTGTAGAAGGCAGATTTGATTTAGTTGAAAGAACTAGAAGTACAGCAATGATTTTTTTTTGCGAAAGATTATTAGCCTGAGTTATGATAATCGCGTATCAGCATGTGATCATCTTTGGATGTTCGTAAGCAACTGCTCAGTAGGAAGTATATAATACGGCGCAGTCCTAAGAAAGAAAGTAATGTATGCATAATAATACGTGTCTTTATCTAATTGATCAGAAGATGTTAAAAACCTAGTAACAGTCTGGATTAATTTATGAAGAGTGGGTACAATGTTCAACTAGAAGTAAATAGTCAAGTAAGGCCGTGGTGTTAGGGTGTTGTTCTCATTACCAAAAGGTGGTGAGTTTGAATCCCGGCTTAACCGAAGAATCATCGTGTTTACTAATGGCGGCTGGGGCACGTAAAATATGTCAGATCGCAATGTCCTTCATGTTCCCATTACAAATTAATACCTCTGGGGGTGGTTATGGCCAGGCTATGGGTCTTCAGTGGTTTCAATCTTTAAATTGGAAGTTCCAGATGGTGCTGCCATCTATGAGCTAAAACTCATACTTCCACCTTCGTATGAGGGTGCTCTATTCAAAAACGGAAAACACACTCTCTCTCTGACTTCATTCGCCCAGTCTCTGACAGGCGGGCTTGGCGTTGCCAAGTGTCATCAGAAACAATTACAACAAATAGTCAAGTGAAGAATAAATTAAAAAAATCCCGTTTAACTCTAAACTGGCTCTAATCTTTTGTTCTTTGTCCCAAACTCATTTGCGTCCATTGCATTTTAATAAAGATTTTCGAGCAAAAATTTGCTTGTTACTAAATTATGTAAATATTTATGACGACCTCGATATGAAATATCTAATCGTTTAAAAAATATTTAAATTTTACTGAAAATTACATAAAAATGTCAGGACATTCATTTTAATACTTACATCAATAATTGTATTTAATTCATAATTATTTTAAAGAATTAAATGTTGTTATTGGTGTTAGAAAATTTCGGGTGATTTATATTTTCTCTCGCGCGAATTATACAATTTTCTATTAATATTTTCGACAATGTTTTAAAATAGGCAGAATGATCAAAAATATTTAAAGGCAAACTTTATGTTCTGCCATGCTTTATGTATTGCATACAATGCAATACGCTATTGATGGAATTTTGAGATTTTCTCCTGAAAATAGTATTTTATGTCTTCCTGTAAACTATTATTAAGTTTGAAATCATTTTATCTAATGATTTTCTTTTTATTACAATATCAAAGTGATAACCAAAACATCACAAAACTAACTCAACTTTTACCGTGAACATGAAAAGTGTCAATGTCATTTTCTGAATAGAAAATTATCTCATTATTCTTCCTGAGAGTGTTCCGAGGTGGCAACAGAATAGTTAGTATTTTCGCCTTCGGTTCAACATTCTGTGAGTTCCTTTGCCATTTTGGGATTGGATGCATTAATGATCCCGAATCCAATCAAAACTGTAATTCCTGGTTGAATTAATTCATATGTGAAAACCAAAATATTGAGAATGCTTTAACTGTCAATTAATAAGTAAGATCAAGTTGAATTATCTTTTCAAAACAAGAAAGGAACACAACTTTATAACAAATTACTTTTAATAATAAATTTATTATCTTTGAATTATAATGTTTTTCTTTTTATAATTATAACTTGGCTAAAATAGATAATACCGATTTTAAACAAGCACCATGGGAAATTAATAATAACAAATATGGACAAATTAATTCACCGAAAATCAATAAGAACAGAAAAGGCAACATATTTAAGTAACCAGTTTCTCTCTGTCATTTTTGTGTTCAGCATATCCATTTTTAACAAGCCCATGCAAAGTTAAGAAATAAATGTACCGTGGTCAGTAAAAAGATGGATTTCAACATCATGTGACTTGTTCAATTTCATTACATCATTGGAAAGTTATATCGTACGTCATTCGCGTGACCTTGACGACTAGTGGTCTTTTGTATGTCATCAGTGAGGCAGAAAACAAGCAGGTGTGACGTAATAATAAAAAAAGTGGTATATTCTAACTTTCATGTTCTTTTGTGAACTAAGAAAGCAATCTAATAATGACTTCCCATCTCTTTCACTCTCAGCGCTTTCAACTTTTTGAAGAACAGTGACCTCATAGGCATTAAAAACTGAAGTCATTTGAAAAGATTTTATAATTATTGTACCTCTAATCAAGGACGCTGAAGTAGAGAAACGTAACTCAGTTCCTTTATGAAAAATAAAGCTACAGTTAGGGTTACCGAATTATTTTGATGCGGCGGAAATCATTCAGATAATGAAGTTTGTCTTACACAACATGATGGTATACCGAAATACTAAAATTAACTTTTATAATAAGACAAAATTTTAAATCTTTTATTTCGTATTGTCACGAATTGTAAGCAATGTTTGGAACAATGATTAAGTTATTTAGTATCTGTTATGGAAATATAGAAGGAAAAAATCAAATGCGTTGAAAGAACTGAAAATGCTTAGTCATTTGTATTTTATGTGTACATGGGTTTAGAGTTTAATTTATACAATACTTTTCTTATAATGTCCATTTTCCTTAGTTAATTATGATCTAAAACATTTTACCATGATTCAAAGTAGGATTTGATAGCTACATATATCACATAAGGTAGATTTTATATATGAGAGTATATAAAAAATCTACAAATGAGAATTTTAACGCTTTTAAATTGCACAATAAATTATTCTATATTATTTTAATGTTTATCTTGTCAATTCCATTATCATCTAACATCAGTTGTCTAGAACTAATATACATGAATGATAGTTTTCTTTTATCAGAATATTTTTTTTCTTGAATCAGGATATTTTTTCTTGATAAAAATTTTAACTGTCAGAAAGAAAATATTAGAAAAATTATCGATAAATATTTCATTAATTTTACATTTTCAAAAAAAAAAAAAAAATTATTGTAAAATAGTTAAGTTATTTCAACATGAAATCTTACAAAAATTATATTTCTCATATCTTAGTCATGTAATTCAGCTCTTAAAAAATAATTTCACTTTATTTTAGCAACTGTAAATTATTATCATAAAATAACAATTTTTAAACAATTTAATATCGTTTAAGTAATTATAAATAAGTTCTAAACGAAGAATTCAAGATATAGATTGATTACAATAATACATTTTGTTAAAAATGAATTCAGTTTTTCAGTTTGTCTCTGCTACAGAAAGATAACCGGTCATCATGTACTTTATCCTCATGATTTTATAACATTATTTGTAATAAAATAACGAGGGTTTATCTCAAAAGATGAGAATGATTTCGGGTCTCTAGCAGCGCATATGTACACTTTGATTTATGCATTTATAAATGGGTATCGCAATTAACAAATGCATGTACGAGAATATGTGTATAATAAATACTGCTAATGAACATAACCATTAAATCTGGTAGTAATCGTACAAAAATTAACTCCACTGTCTCTGTCCTTCAGTTGAATGCAGGTTCAATTCACTCCTCGAGTCTGGAGGATTGTAATAGTTAGAAATTCATTTCAAAGTATAAATCATAGTTGATGTAGCTCTGATGTTCAAGAAGTCCTCGCAAACCGACAGCTAATTCTTAAAATACAAAATAAAGTTTGAAAAGCAAAATTAAAAAAAATAGTTACTTTAATATTTAAATTATTTGCAATTTAACTTAAATCTTTAAATAAGAAAATATACGTTTTTCTATGTTAAATGCATTTTCATTTATATTATGTACATGTATGAGTATATAATTTAAAGTAACATTACAATATTTTAAATTTGGCATTAAAGAGCACGTGTTGAAATAATTAAAAAATGTGAAATTTTTCGATTATATATAGAATACTTCATAAAAGGATTGAAATTTGTTAAGTCCTGTATAACATTTTTCAAATATAAATTATTATCTGCCTTATGCATTGATATGTCATAGATTCGAATTACAAAACAACAAAATCAGGAATAATTTTTACTTATCGCACTTTTAAGGAATTATTATATAGTAATTTGTACAATAATTTATATTAGATTTACTTGTTATCTGAAATGTAGAGTTACTTTTAATAAATTTTGTGAAAATCAATAAATAGTTTAAAATATAATGAACAAAATAAAATGCGGAGATGTCATAAATAAAGTTAATAAAAAAGTAACGGATTACATGTACGGAAATAGCCGCACCTTTCTTCTTCAATTTTAAGTAGTTATAATCCTATTGTTTTAAATCTTTTCAGTTTGGTTAGTTGATTTGATTTCTTTAGAATTCAATTTTTTTGTATTCTATGCTAAAACTAATTATTTATGTTACATATGATTATGTAAAATAAAATAAAAATTCACATCACACGAACATAAAGATTATATTTGGTGTTTATTATAAATTATAAGATACTTGTGAATATATTTTTAAGCTATGAACACTAGATGGCAGCACCACATTATATTTTATTTGATAGAAGATGTAAATCAAAAGAAGTAATTTTCGTACTCTATATATCTTTTGAATATATATTTCACGTTCTACATTCATTTTTGCACACGTGTGCTAAAATCTTCGGTTTTAAATGGATTCAAATTTCTTAACCCGAAGTGGGAGACGGGTGTCTAGAATTTACAATGTATATTAAGACTTAAGAGATTTATTAGTAATAAAGCATCTAGAATTTTTACTATATGTATTGAGAGATTTATTAGTTAATAAATCATTTCTGCAAGCACAATTCTTAATATCTGAGACTGGATTGAGTCATTTTAAATAAGATTCTGAGGTCAAAACTAAAAACATCCATGGAATAGAATTAATATGGATTTTTCGATGAACTAAACTTTATTAATATCAACAAATAAAAACAAATCAATAAAAACAGTTACAATTTCTAGAGAATTTATACAGATTCTTTAAATTTATGTGGCTTGAAACAAAGACTTGCTTACAGTTAGAGGAAGAAATTCCCAGCATAAGTAAAAGAATGACAGTAACGAAAACATTTAAAAAAATAATAGTTTAATGGCAAAAAAAGATGTGTTATTGATATTTAAAGAAATCGTACATCAAACTCAAATTATTAGGTGATCAGGAATACCAAGATTAATTCTTAATTATATTCTCAATTCGAAAAAATAAACACTAAGCAATGAAATAAAAAAAAAAAAAGAAATCAAAGAATACTGTTTTGATTTCGACGAAATGTGATGGGAAATTAACCCAATTATATTCATTTCATAAACAGGGTAAAGAATTATTTAACAAACATAGCAATAAAATTTTAATTAATTGATGACATCACATTTAAATCATAAGCAGTCTTAACAAAATTCTTAGCAAAAAATGGCTGTAAGCTTATTCATTTACTTACATAGATTATAGCGTTTGGCATGCTTTCAGTGAGATGATCAACCACTATGGAGTTATGCATTACTCCTATATAAAAAAAAATATAAGTCTGAGAGTGGCTTGAAAAATCTTAGTGGCATTCAGGTCGGGTGAATTCACCGGCCATTCTAAATGTTAAGTCCCCTCACGCTTCAAATAATTGACAACGATAAAATTCCTATTGTATTGCTGATAAAAATGAAGACAGATTTAATTTCTGAACATAAAAGCTTACAATAGTGTATAGGACTTCATTTAAATACAGTATAGCAAAAATGTCTGTATGAGTACAGATATGAGTGATATTTTAACAAAATCTATGATGCTACAGCCGGACTTGTGATGTACTGTAGCAAATTGTGTGTGCCTTTTGTTCTCAAGAATTTTTTTACTGGTTATCGAGTAATAGACAAATCTTGACTCATCCATGAACATAATTTTGCACTAGCCAGATACAACCCAAATGAAATAATATGATGGTGATCCCATTTTAATCATGATTCTCTGAATTAGACGTTTAGAGAAACGCAAATTTGTGGTACACGAGCGCACAGTCGAATATACGAATTGATATCGTCTTAAATATACCTTCTGCAACCATTGACGTGAAGGTCACTCTTTAATTCTACCTTATATCGGCAGTAATATTTTTCCCAGACCTCGTAATTTTTGGAGGACGGGATTTGCTTAAGTGATTTGAAGATGTATCCATAATATAAAATGGCGGTAAGATGAATGTTAAATAATATAGCAATGTTTATTTTAATGTCTTTTTCAATGCGTCAGACAATTTGCTATCTCTTAAAATCTTCTACTTGTCCACAGATAAATGTGTAAAAAACATATTTATTTTGTAAAAAGCAAATCGTAAAAAAGTTCTTAACATCATTTATATGCAATACTACTCCGTAGACTCTCACATCACTGTCTATTTTTAGACATGAAACCATGATTGGCTGCTATGCAACAAATTTGCATATTTTTAGTTATCTCTACATCGAATAATGGTCACAGCAATTCAGAATGGTTTCTCTGAAAATTTACATTTTCCACTGAAGGTCAAATTTTCGGTAATGAGAACTGAAATTGCTTTGGGAATCAGATTAGATAAATTACATTTTTTTGTCAATTTAAGGGCTCAACTGCAATTTTCTTTGATTGAAATGCTTAAAAATTTCCATAGGAATATACATGTTACCATTAAAGTGTGGAAATCAGCTATTTAAAAACAATGTGCATATTAATGAAGGTAATCAATTAAAATTCCATAATTTGTTTAATTTATCAAATTATTTAAGTAATGTGCAAATTATCTAGATTATCTGCACGTTACCCAGTAGACATTAGTTGAAGTAAAAATACGCACTTCACTGATGTTGAATTTGTTACTCAAAGATCATTTTCTGCACATATACTTAGACCGAGAGCTACAGGTTACAGTAGAAGGCCTAACCACTACAAACATCAAGGCTCGATGGAGGGAATTGAACTTACCAATCGTTGAACTCAAGGCTATAGCACTAACCATTCAGCTGTCAACTTGACAAGATCTTTGAAGAAGCATGAAACGCTAAATTAATATGTATATTTTAACATAGGTAAAAAATCAAATTAATTTAATCAAATAATCGGCAAATTTAAAGGGCAGAATCAATCTTGAATTAGTTAATAAACTATTTTCAAAGAATCAAACAATTTAAATAACATTATAATTATATAAGAAAATTAATATATTTATTTTTCAGTATCTAATGTGAATCAAGTTAATTCATTCAAACACAATTAACCACTAGAATTAATTTTTTAAAATACAGTTTTTTAGCTTTAACGATATTGAAGCCAATTATCTGAAAATTGACTAATAAAGACAATTATCATTTTCTTGCTTTACTAATAATGTATATACTTTCAGCCATATTGTTTCCTACTAAAGAGAATTTATATTACATCTAATATTCAAGTTAGTGTAGGACAACAGGTTTTTAGAATCACGTTTTGTCTAGGAATTCTTTAGCAATAAATTAAAATAGACCCAGAAAGTCTCGCAATCTTTTCTTCTTTTGTTAAATTTCAAAGAAACTCGAAATGGATAAAAAGCATAAAATTTTAACACATTTGACCCTCTTATTTCTTTTTGACACAAAATTTATGAATGACACGGTAATGGAAGGTAAAAAGTGACATTTTGTATGCAAGACTGGCGTTAGGATTTGATAGTAAAGGAAGTAAAAACATCAAAATGGGTTGTTTAATAGATTAGAAGCAAGTTTTTTTTTTAAAATTATAATATAAATAAAAAAGCAATAAATGGAAAATTAAATAGAAAAATAATAAAATGGAATACTGAAAGACAAAATTTTCTCTCCTTAGTAAAATATTCAGAAAAAGAAAGGATTGATTAATTCTTAAAATAAGAGACTCAAAAAGAGAAATAAGATAAAACTTAATGGTTAATTAAAGGTTCTAGAAAAATAGTACTCATTTAACTCATAAATAGAACTGTTTGCAGTTCGGTAATGGATATTTCTTATCAAATTTATAATATATTATCCCGTTTTTTGCTATTTCTTTTTGAACAAGTAAGTGAAAAAAGCTTTTAAATGTGGACAGCCGATAAATTTCTGCTGGAAATTTTTTTTTGAAATATGTTGATATTATTTGCATACCTTGGAGCAGAAAGATTCATAAATCATTTAGTATTTTGTCTATTAAATATTCGAATTTTTCTCCAAATTTGTTTTTGGAATCATTTGATTACTTTAAATTTCTCTTATAAATTTCTGCACACAAAATATGCAAATATTTTAATTCTCAAATAACTTTAAATTATAGTTATAACATGCATTTTTATTGCACAGCTTACATAATATAAAATCGAAAGCTGTTGAGGAATGTTTCTTTTTTTATTATCCGATAGATACAACGAAGACTCTAAAGAATCAACATATATTGCCATTATAAGGACATTAAACTTAGTCGTATGGTGTCAATGCATGAAACTAAATGAATAAACTAGAAAAAGACCATCTAAACAATAACCTAGGTTCATAAGCTGTCTGTTATCCAACATGCTTCTTCCATATTATCTGCCCAAGCTGAGAAGATGGAAGGAACCACCATTTCCAGGTGTTTGACTGAGACGAGATTACACTCACATAGGTCCTTTTTAGACATCTAATTTAATTCCACAAAAGGCAGAGTCATTGCAGTGTTATTGTAGCCGATCATCATGGCTATACTATGTGCTGAGCATGTTGTCAAAATCACATTTTTCTCTTAAAGCAGTTGACGTGAATGAAGAAAGAAGAGGTCAATAGTCTCAGTCAGGCTTTGTTTTACAGAAATATACTTCTCTATAATGGGTATGATTACTTCTTGTATAATGGTGCGACATGTTATCTATTAAGGCAGTAGGATGTTTCTGGTTAAGCTTCATATAACCTTAATAAAGTAATGAAATGCCAATTTCTTCTTGAGGAAATTGGAATTATAGTAATGGCATGCCATACTTGGGGCAATTTTCATCAAAATAATGCAAAGTCTCATACAATTCACATTTCCGTGAAAGGCAGGTGAATGATTAATAGTCTTCTTTGGTCAGCAGAGTTATGAGATCTTTCACAAACGAAAATGTAATATGGTTAGGCGCCAGATTCGGATAACCCAAAATGATTCGGATAACCATAAATATGGAGCATCAATTAATGAATCACTGGCAAAATGCATAGAGAATGTACAGGAAATAAAATGAATGTATAGGGCCATATACGAATAGAGAATGCATATAAAATGTGCATTCCTTCAACTGCAGACTTAATTTTTTAATGTACAATGGTTTGCCAGAGACGATTTCCATGGCCTCTTAATTGTTAAATGTGTACAACTCATATACAAGTACTAAAAAAATAAAGTTTTATTTTTTTATTACTTGTATATGAGTTGTAAACATTTAACTTCAAGAAAAACATTCATTTTCTTCGAGTTTTGTTTGTAAGAGTGTACATGATTTGGATATAATTATTAATTTAATTTCTATAAATATTTAAATGATTGATTTCAGTCTTTTACTAAAAATAGTCAGACATTTTCAACACTTTAGTTTTCAGATACTTTATAAGAGAGAATGTGTAAAATATCCAAATAATAACATTTGTGTTTTTCTGAATTTAGAAAAGGCATGTCAAAGTTTTGAATGTATACATTAAAATCGAAAAATACATTTAATTTCGAAAATAAAATTAAAATTTAAAAGAAATATATATATATATATATATATACACATCATCTTCAATAATAATTTTCCATTTACTCACTTTTATATGAAATAACACTCGTGATAATTAATTTACTTTTCCTTTATATAGAAGTTGTTTCCTTATTTATATCTAAATAATATTTATGTAATAACATTTGTATAGACTTACTCCTACAAAACTAGACAGAATATTATAAGTATTTATTTTCAAATTTGCAAATTCAGTTGACATATTTAATAATCAAGAACAAAGTTCTGTTATTAATTCAATTTAAGACTAAAAAAAATATTTTACAAATTAAACAGTTAATCAAAGTAGAAAATTAGAAAAAATGATGGTTTATTGATTTATTATGCTATAATATATATATATATATATATATATATATATATATATATATATAT
>JAPDSC010074417.1:0-13917 GCA_026290005.1 Latrodectus geometricus | reverse complement strand
AAGCCCAAATCCATCACAATTCTTTTCTGGTTAAAGAACTGTTAGAAGAATATTTTTAATATAAGATAAGTAAATTTAACCATAATGTATTTTAATATAAAAGTTCACTATTTAATTAACTCATTCTGTATTGGCGTAAATTATAAATATTGTCTTTGTAAATCATTGAAACTCTTACTGCATTATTGTAAACTACAATTTTCGTAATTTATTTCAGTTCTTATAAGGGTGGTTATTTTTTTATTGACGAAATACGTTTAACCACAATGGCGATGTTCTATGAATTTGATAGATTATGAAACAATAAAATCGATATGTAGTTTACTATCTTTCTATCAAAACATTGCTTAAACATAGAAATTTCAGGTACCTAAATTTTGAGACACATATTCTCCATCAACGTGATAGTCTATACTGGAACCAATAACGTTCAAAGGCAATAGATTGCTTAATCAACATTTTACATAATCATAGGTTATTTCTTATGTACCCAATCCCTGACTGCAGTCGTTAATGGCTGATTCATTATTGGATCAACTTTTAAGACAATCTTATATCAGTAGTAAAAAATTCAGAATATATTTTTATTATTATGTTTAATTGAAACACGAACTTTTCTTTGTTCCAATAAAAACATTTTTATTCAACTATTGTTTCAAGTTGAAATAAAATATAATAAAAAAATATTCCAGTTAAAATTGTGGATATATGTGTTCATAAGAACTATTGTTTCAAGTTCTTATGAACATATTAATCCACAATTTTAGCTGGAATATTTTTCCCTGCAATCATAAGTATTTTTAAACTAAGACGCAAAGATTAATGTTTTCTATTGAGATTCATTAAATTAACCGTGAATATAATTTTATAAAAAGTCAAATATTGTTATGAAATTGGATTCAAGTTCCAAGAAATAGTAATATATCATGCATTAAAGTACAATTGGATACATCTATGGTTTTATTATTCTGAATATTGGGCTCTCATAAGTATAATCGATCAGAAATATATGCGAAATTGAAATTCTGTTATTTAAAGTTTGCAGTGTTTTTGATTTGTTTTTAGATATTTTAACAAATAATCATATGGAATACTAATCACGTTTCAGCACTATATGATATATTTAATATTCATTTAATATTTATTAAATATATTATATAAAATCATTATTCAAGGATTTTTTAATAAAACGTTTAATAAAAAAACACATTTATTTTTCTGTTTCTTATTTTATAAATTTTACATTATATTGCGAGTCCTTACGGAAATAATAATGCATCTATTCAAAAAATATCTTTACCATTCCTAAACTCTAAGAGTTAAAACATAATAAACGTTCTTTTAAGCATGAAAAATATTTATGGAAATTGGCAAGTGGTGCTAGAATTTCAGAAACGAACCTCTAACTTTA
Source organism: Latrodectus geometricus (assembly GCA_026290005.1). Classification (NCBI taxonomy): domain Eukaryota; kingdom Metazoa; phylum Arthropoda; class Arachnida; order Araneae; family Theridiidae; genus Latrodectus; species Latrodectus geometricus. The sequence continues at coordinate 12,506 of JAPDSC010074417.1, read as the reverse complement.
CAAGAATCGTAAAGAAATTATTATTCTGCGGCTACATACTTTTCGTGTCATTACGGAATAAAAGAGAACTCGTTCTCTGGCTGCGTGCCATTGCAAAAAACAAAAAAAAAAAAAAATCTTAAAAATAACTCGTGATCATTTTTAACATGCTTATATAAGACTTTTTGGAAAAGTAGGCTTAATGTAAACAAATCTTAAAGAGATTTCATGCTGAAAAATATACTGTAATAACACGAAAAACATTATATTTACTTGTATGATATTTGCCATATTAAATATCTAAAATACATATATTTTGAATTGGTTATTTAATTTTGAATTTCAATATTTTCAAGTTTTTATATTACATTTCTAGTTTTTCTGTATAATAATTCAGTATATTTATATAATATATTTCTAAGGTATAAGTTGATTTTGAGAATTTTCGTAAAATGTATTTAAATCAAAATGTGATAATAATAATTATTCAATAAGCTATTTTAAGTGGCATTTATATTTAAGTAGAAAAATACTTATGAAAATTAATTTAACCCCTTAAAGCACGAGTTTTTTTCGAAAAAACTTCCAAAAATTATCCATATGCCATCTATGTTAAAAGTTTAATTATAATTTAATATTAATATAGATGGCATATAATTTAGCTTATCTAGTTTTACTGGAACGGATCTGAGACGGGCATTAGAAATAACAAAAGTGGCCGTGTGAGACAAGCATGTGGCAATGACATTCGCCCGTGTCAGACACGGGCAAATGCCTTAAGGGGTTAAATACTACAATTTAAAAGGAAAAAGGAATATTTTTATTTTATCAATAGATTCATACTTCTCCAAATGTACCTTGTATTAACAATATTTTGAATAAAATATTCTAATGAAGTTTGGCATAATTTAGTGAACTTGTTTTTGTTTTGAAATTTTGAGTGCTTGGATTCCGTTTCTTTAAGGATTTTGATCGGTGTATTTCAGATATATAGGTACTTACGAAAACACTAAATTAAAGCAATAAATTCAAATGAAAAATTACTTTAATTGCTTTAAAATATAGAATTAATGTTTTGTAACACATAATTAACATATTAAATATAAATATAAAACTGAACAATAATAGCGAACCTTCTACTAGTTATTGGACTCGAAAATAAATAATATTTATGAAGCTTTAGTATAAATAATAATAATTTTTAATGCATTTTAGAAATATTTATGGGTGATTTCTTGGTGTAATGAAATAGGCTATGCTAGAATATCATAAATGTGAACAGTTAGGATGATATAAGACTTCTTAAATAAATTTAAAGACATTTTAAGCCCAACGATATTATGTGTGTTATTATATTATGTCAACAAAATATAAATATAATATTTTTAACGTTAAAAATAGATAATGTTCACAATCTTAAATTGAATAAAATCGCAAACATTAACTAAAGATTTAAGCAATTCAATTTCATATGATTATAAATATACATATATAAAGGATAAAATTATCCTTTATATATGTTTATTTATAATCATATATTTATTTTGACACATATTTATTAGCAATCGATGATAAAAGTCATATTATTTATAAATATTTTACTAGCTCAAATTATCTTAATATATTAGGTTGGGGAAAAAGAAATTCATATTTTTTACGTGAACTTTATGTAACTTCTTTTGGATTCACTTTGTAAAAAGGCTTATAACAGCTTTCATGTAGATTTTTAGGTCTTGCGCGTTACGACTGCTGACATGTAGTTAACTTTGATCATTTTTGATATTTTACAGACATTTTCGACGATGATCCGCATGCGAGGTGCATCTCTAACATCAAAAATACCCGAACGGAATCGACGAAACAAAAATTGTACGTAACTGATTGTTACACTCTTATATAGGACGATAAACACCTTTCACAATTTTAGCCACCCAACTATCTTTTTCGCCGTTACAAGAGAAAAACGAAAATGTATCGAATTTTCTGTTTGTTGTCTTCCTTTTTTAAAACCTTTTACTTGTAACTGAATTAATCAAGCAAAAAACCGCAAGAGGATATTTTAGTGTAAAATGTCACCTTTCCAACGAGCATAAATCTGAAATTGTTTGATAGATATCTCCCGAGATATCGATCACTACAGACGTCTACCGAAAAAATAATGGATTACTTTTTCCCCAATCTAATATATAAAGGATAAAATTATCCTTTATAATGTTTATTTATAATCATATATTTATTTTGACACATGTATATTTGCAATCAATGATAAAAGTCATATTATTTATAAATATAACTAGCTCAAATTATCGTAATATAAATTTGAGAACCTTAAGCGTAAAGTACTCTCTACTAAATCTAAATTTAATGAATACAAAGTATGATAGAAGCAAAAAATGGGTTTGCATTGTATATATTTCATAGCTTTTGTTTAAGCACTATGCTTCATTATACAATTTAAAAAATTATTTCTGATTCTAAGAATTGAAGCAGTTTGCATGACTGAAGTCTTTATTCTCAAAAGTGCCTTTAATAATTTTAAATTAATTTTCCTTTGAATACTTAGAAAAATTAAAATGGTGTTAAAAAGTTCATAATATAATAGATTTTGATAATCATTTCTAAATGCATCAAAAAATTTAAATAATGAATTTAAATGAATATTTAGTGTCACTGCTTTGTCAATTATATTTCATTGTTTTATTTTAAAAATGCGAAGATTACAGCTTATTATTTAGAAAGTCTGAAAAATCTAATATAATTTTCTTTAGGGGTAATGGAAATTTAATTAATTAAATTGTGCCTTATTCATTATTAAATTTGTTTTCAAGGCATAAAAGCGAATGAAAAAATAAATTAATCTACTTTGTGAATATATTTAAATAAAAATTAAATAAGACAGTATGAAAAGAATGATAACAAATTGTCTTTGTGATTAACCACAAAAATTACAGATTAGCAATAAGTTAAAATTTGAACTTCATACTATTAATTTTTGACAAATCACTAAGTAAAAAATTCCATAGAATTAAGAGCCAATTAAAAGGTTGTCCAAAATTACTATAAATGTATCAAAAAAGTGGTTTTTTAAATAAATGAAGTTCTTTTAAAGAGTGTGTAATTTTCATAATAATTTCACATTATTAATAACATTATTTTAAAACATAAACATGTAATTACAATAGGTATACATGTTAATAATAATATTATGTGGTGTCTTAATCGTATATATACTCATATTTAATTTTACACTGTTCCATAACAAAGTGAATTATTATGAAAGCCGAATGTGTATGCAAAACAAGTTTCTTCAAGGGATACGTTGATGTGAACTCTTGATTCTCTTCACTTGAGAGAAGCTCTACGAGTACTTGTAATATCAGTTGTATGAATATAATTTTAAATACTTTAATCAATTTCTGTTCCGCTTTTTGGTGGAAATTTTTATCATAATTTGCAGCAATATTTGCTTGTTATCAAATGTTATTTTAAAAATCTATGAATTATTCTCTATTAATATTGTTCGAATGTAGTCTATATTGAGATTAAAACTTCTTTTTTTGATAATTCAACATTTATTACCTAATTAATTCAACATTGTTAATTCAACATTATAAATTATTCAACATTTTTAGCTATATACAACAGTTTTAATAAACTATTAAATACGGATATATTATTTATAAATGCAAGAATGAACTATAAAGACTAAAAAGAACGACTAATTGCAGCAGGCCTACTATGTCGTAAATTTTAAGAATAAAAGAATAGTCTTGGTAACTGGATAGAGAAAGCAGAATTCATTTTTCATGATTATTTCCCGACCTGAATCTCTTAGAGTCAATAAAATAAACGGTGTGGTGGACTCAAAAAATGTTAATAAATAATTAGGTTTTAGCCTGCCTGAGAAATATTCTAGATTTTTTCCCAACATCAGAACGGGATCGATAAAGGTACCCGAAAAGAGCACCATGAGCCCAAAATAACACATGAAATCATTTAAAAAGAATTTTAAACTCTGCTATATAAGTGAATTTAATAATAAAAAAAAGTCATAACAGTGCCAATGACATTAATTCATTATCACTCAACAATCATAAAGAACACTGTATCTATTAATTTATTTGTTTTTTCAATGTGCTGTCAGTTTCTCACATATGATTGGTCTTGGTAAGAAATTGGAACAAAATTCTGCACATCGCTCAGAAAAGGGGTATGTTTTTCTTGTCTAGGATTACAATTTCCTCTATAGGCAAGATTTTCATCAAAAATTATTTTAGATAAATGAATGTAAACTTTTTTTTTCAGTTTTGAAACATTTAGTAGCTCTTATTGCTACACATACATATCACAAGAATTCCTCATGAAAGCATTCTTTAAGTAAAATTAGTTTCAATTTAATAAAATTAAACAATTCACAATGAAAAATGAACAGAAGTATAATGAACTTGGAAAGTGAGGAAACATCCTTTAATTTATTAAATCCCAGACTTTAGCATAATTGATCGTATTCAAAGAATAGATGATAATATGGTTCTAAGAAAAATTGTAAGTTATAGACTTTTGAATCAATTACTGAAGATAATAATAATTAGGTGACGCAAGCAAAAATTTAACCATGATGAAAATACAGAACTAGAAATCTAAAGCAAAGAAAAAGAACATTTTCTTAGATACTGAGAATCATTCTTAGGCTCATCTCTGACTGTATCACTTTAAGAGATTGAAAGAAATCCACGAACAAAAATAATGACTCATGCTGCATATGTTTGACAATATAGTTGAAAATTTTTTACATGTTATTGATGAAAATTTTATACAGAGATTTAAATAGTAAACAATCTTAATTCAACTTTGCCAGTGTTGTTTAGCAAATTAATTATATATCTAAATATTTTATTGAGTATGATAATTCATCGTGTTATAGAAATTTGTCAATTGTGTGTTATCGGTAGTAAAAATTAACACATGTAACATTAACACAAGAGATTTTTTTTTATTTTTACTGTAAAACAATTTTAATAGTATTTTCTTAAAAATACATTTTGCAAATTTTTACACTTCTCATCCGGTCAAAATCTTAAATTTGAGTATTTTACCTTAAATTTGTTCCATTAAGAATGGAAAATATTACAATTAATACATTTTCTCTTATTTTTCAATAAAATTTTAATAATGATAAATATTTTTAAGCATTATTTAAAACTTTAAATCACATAATTGATAAGAGAAGCAATTTTATATGTAAATTATGTTTAATAAATGCGTGTGTAAGACTAAAAAGTAAATAGAGATTACATAAACACATTTCCTTAAATAGTAAAACACTGAATACCCACAGAAATAAATCTACACTGATTAAATACAAGCATGGATAAGATAAGGGAAATAAAATTTTAAGTACACAATAAATTATTTACAAAGCGAATTAAAACAAAAAATTAAAAAAAATAATGCAAGTAAATTATTTGCAAAATAACAAAAAAAAAATGACTTTGAATTCTAGATGTTAAATGTAATGGAAAATCTCAACTGAAACAAAACAACGAAAACACCACCAAAAGTGTGTTTTTTGCTAAAGTTTAAAATCTATTGAAGATATTCAAAAGATCGTCAAGGCTTTTCCTCTCGAAAGTAAAAACAAAATCGCTTACTTGCAATCACGAATACATTTTGTTTTAAGAAAATGTATTTGTTCAGAAGGAAATTCCATAATCTTGCATCAATATAGTAGTTCAAATACGTCTAAAAGAGCTTTAAAAGGAATAGTTCAATTAACTTAATGCCCGGACATCTTGCTGTAAAAGTGCCTGTAAATGGGATCTATAAATAAAAATTCAAAGAATGATAAAATTTTATCTAGACTTTTTGTTGTATTATTTCTTCTGCCTTTTAGTGATAAGAAATGAGAGCATGGAAAATGGTTTGAAAGTAAATTTGCATTAAAATAAAATTAAACTCACAAGGAAACATATGATATGAAATTAAAGATAGAAACGACCATTACTACTTATAGTATTGGAGATGTTGTAATAGAAATGATTACTCGTGAAAAAACGTATGTAAAAGGCATTCAGTTCTTTACTTTGTGAAAAGGGCAAAAATTTAAAGCAGAGGAGTATAGGGAAAATATTAAATACGTGAAAAATAAAATTAGAGCTGATACATTTACAATGCAAAATTTAAATTATCAGTTTAAATATTTCCTATGTTATTAAAGTATATCATTGGTTTTCAAAAATGGTACGGAGTAATTTATTATTAAAAACAATTACCCGCATCAATTTTATGCATGGTTAACTTTCATTTTAGTTCTAAATTTATTTGTTTTACGAAATTTAAAATAAATTTCAATAAGTTAGAAAAAGTTGTTTATGTTTTTCTAATAAAACCATAGTAAACAGAATACTTAAAAACTATTAGTTCAGAAGTGAAAGTAATTGTTTCAGTTAAATCCAATATTGCAAATACTTAAAGTTTTTTTTTATTTCTAGGGGTGGGCACCCTTGAGCAAGTAAGTACATTAGCACATTTTCCGCAACAAGGCCGGAAACTACTTCTCGTTTCATCGTTATCCGGTGGGCACCTGTGAACCATGTCACGGAGTTCAAACTTTCTCTATTTTAACAAAGAAATTTTATTTGTAAATATGAGATTTTTGTGGCATTATAATAACATATCAACTTTTTGATTCAAGATATTGATTAGAAGTTTTGTAGATAGATTTTTAAGACAATTCTAGAGTGATATCAAACAATCACTTTTTCAGCAGTCTATCTAAAGAAGAGTGACATTAAATATGTCACTTCATACTGCCCCATCAGTATTTTTTGATAATCGTATTTCCCATCGAAAACCCATCAGTATTTTTCAAATCAATTTTTATATGAATTGACAATCGATTCTATTCTTACAAATAATATCTAATTAGATATCATTTCTATAAACTATATGAATCGAAATACATTTTCATAAACACTATATTTTGTACCTGTTAGTTCCTGTTAAAAATGACCTGTTAAAAACCTGTTAAATGACCTGGACCTGTTAAATGACCTGTACCTGTTAAAAATGAAATATCTAAAACTTTAAAGTAAAAAAAACAAATAAAAACTAACATATTGTTTTTATAATTATTAAAATTTTATCATATGTATTTGATGATTTAAATTTCATTTCAATATAAAAATGTTTTTAAATACTTGGAATAGTTACCCGAAAATTAATGGCAGTTTCACGATAAGAAAAAGTAATTTCATAAAAATATTTCTACAAAATAACCCACTTTTAAAATTTTAAAATTGTGCTGAAACTAGCAAGATATGAAAAAATACAGCAATCAATTTAACTTCCCTAGGAAAAGAATAATCAAATTGAAATTCTTCTGTCTCTATAAAGTGAAGCTAACTTATGGCAAAAATACAGCTTCTTTGTTGACTAGATACCAATATCAGATTATGTTACCCGGGGAAAGAAACTTAGTAGCAGGTAAGGAAGCCATGTAAAAGAAGATCATATTGGAAAAAAAGAATTTTTCAGCTGAGATGCTGTTTTCCCCATTTTTTCCATTGATTATCTATGAAAGAAAAACTTCATTTTCTAAAGTACGTCTGATGTTTTAGAAAATAAATGAGCAAGTTTTCTAAACATAAAACTTCTGACAAAAATGTAGAAACATGTAGTGAACTGACTGATTTATCACTCGTGTGAATAATAAACACGGCTTAAAACTTCCATTGCCTTATAATATTTTCTACTAACTAGGTGTTTGATATTCATAATTAATGTATTTCAAATAAATAAATTTTCAAGCAAACCCTAGTTAACTTATTTTTATACTAAAATGTAATGTTTCGTGAAAAAATATATATTTCTGAGAACAATATTGAAACACAATAGAATCAATAAGCTTTATCTTGACCAAAATTAAAATTTAAAGTAAAAATTATATACGGTTTAAAAATTGATATTTTAATTAAAATATTGACTACATATAGTAATATTATCAAGTAAAAATTGTAACATTTAGTTTGTTAGACAATAATGTGGTTCCACTATATAATACTCAACGTTGTTGGACTGAAACTTCATTAAGCATTTGTGAAAAATTGAGAAAAAAATATAGAAAAATATAAATTAGGGTATAGAATGTTTGTATTTTTGTTTTATAAGTTGTAGCAGGATTCATAGCAAAATTTACTTAATCTAGATTTCTAGTTTTAGAATTTATAATAATTTAATTATAACAATTTTAGACTTAATAATTTTTCTCGAACATAAAATGCTCTGATTTCTAAATTTGCTTTTAAAAAGCTATCAATGTTTTTTAGTCAAACGTTTGTGTACTCTGTAAAAAATACCCATATTCCTTATTTGACTTAGATAGAATATTAAATATTATCATAAAAATAACTGTTAGAATATGGTTATTATAAACATACATTTTTTAAAACTTTTAAAATTAAAAATATGTTAGAAAGTAAATGTTATACAAAATCAATGCTTATTCTTAATTATAAAAAATGTATAATTTCTGTTTTGATCATTTCTTATACACTATCTTGAACTGATTAGTAGTTTAAAAATTTAAATATAAACTTGCATTGTAAAAGAACAACAAAAAATTTTGATTCATTGTTTTAATAACTTTTAAACTGTTTGGTGGCAACATTATACTGATAATAAAAGACTCTAAAAATTTAAGATACTCATTTATTGGTTTCAGAAAAACAATTTTCAACTACTCAACATTCATTGCATTTAGTTAGTGTGTAAATAGTGTGAAAAATATTTTTTTTGTGCACAATCATTGATATACTGACTGTTTTTCTTAAAAGTTTATGATCAAACAATGATTTTTTATGATAATTTAATGAAGCATACACACATAATTAAAGTTACTATTTTCCCAATCAATAAGTTCGTACTATCATTTCAGAGCAATAAATTCATTAGAATATTTTTTTTACGAAAATAACTAATTAGCTTTCTAGTTTGTTTATAATTCATCAGCACCTTATTATAAGATATTATAATCAAGGCAAGCGTAAAAGATAAATAAGTTTAGAAAATATGTTTCAATTAAGCAATTCTTAAAAAAAGAATAATGAATAAATCTTTTGAAATCATTATAATTTACATGAACATTGTATAAAATTTTGCAATTGCGGTACTTAACACATATTTTTCATCCTCTCCTTTATAAAATTAATTTTTATACGTAAATAATACCCACGCTTATTTGTTATATATATGTATATTTCTTGCAAAACTTTAATAAAATATCAATAAAAAACAAAAGTCTTGATACAAGAACAGAAATTAATAATTAATTTGAATAAATCAACAAATCTGCATAAAGTACATTATTTTGTCAATTTATTTTTCTATGTTGATTGAAAAATTGTCATTTACAAAAAAATACTGAAAAATTATTTTTTAAGTTACACAATTTTAAATTCGAAATCAAATATTTAAAATATTTTATGTATGAAATAAAATTTAAAAAAAAGTGAAATGTTATTTTTTAAACCAATTTAATGATTAATTCTGTTAATCCATAAAAACATTTTATTTTTAATTTGAAATACGGTATTTTGCTTGATAATTCTAAGCCAATCCTTAAGTTAAATAATCCATTATTAAATTAAAGCTGATTTAAAAAAAAAAAATCTTTTTCAGAAAATGCATAATTTTTATCACACCAAATTTTATATTTACTCCTTTAGTATAATCGTATTGTAGTTAAATTTTGATATTAAATTGTTTATTTTGTATTTATAATTGTTTCATTTAATTATATGTAAAAATGAATAGATATTACATTGAAATTAACAAGATTATAATGTATTATTATTCAGCAATCTAGATATTTTTTTCTGCAAACAAGTAAATGTTTTGCAACTGATATTATGTAAGTTAAAATATTTATTTCTAAAACAATGTAATGAAAAATATTATATTATTAAGTTCAAAAATAAATTTGATATGATTATATTGGTTTATTTCAACTGCATACAGTTTTTGCAAAATATAATATGCACTATATTTATTTAAATTATTTACTTCTTACCTTAAACATTTGAAAAAAAATACTCCAGATAATGAAATTTTCTTATTCTTTAATTTAATTCAAAGAAGAATCATTTCTTGTTTTTTAATGAAAAATCCTTTATCTTTAATGTATCTGAATAAGAAAATAACTTTATACGAAATCATAATGAAAGGACATTATCTACTTCATATTTGATTGACATAAATTCCTCAAAGTTATACGAATTTATGTACAATCAAATCTTTGTATCAGATTTTATTTTCTCTTATGATTTTTCGTAACGTTTACTAAATTCTAAATTCGTTTAAAAGCATTCGAAGTAATGTGTCTTAGCATAATTATTAAAATTCCATTCATTAATATTTAAGAAACTGAACATATATATATTTCTATATATAATTGTGATTATTTTTTTATTCGAATTAATCAAAAATGTTTCACAATATAATTGCATTTATATTTATTTATTATATTAGAGAAATATTTTATTTCAGATATCTTACATAATAATTAATTTGTATTGTATTTTTATACAGTATTTTCAAATTTACATAGGAAATAAATTGTCTTATTTATAATGACACTTGATTTAAAAATTCCCTGTAAGTCCCAAATATTACTAATTCAAATTAGAAAATATTTCGCAATTATGCTCGTTAATAAAACACTTTACTTTAAGATTAAATGATTTTTATTACTATTTGGCTTATAACTGTTAAAAGAAAAGATAATTTATAATTAAAAAAAGAAATGATTTCTTTTTCTATTAAAAGTGAATTAATTTAATTTTCAGAAAAGAATCAAATCGCTCTTCAATAAATTTCTTTTGATAGAACAGATGTTTTATTCAAATTGGAGAAGAAAATTTACACAGTTTTTATCCAAAGAGCAGAATATTTATTAAAGGATCATTTAATTTTTTTTACTTTCAATCAAAAGTTTTCTAATTTTCACACAATTTGTTACAGTCAAGATGATCAAAAGAAAAAAATTCAATTCAATTGAATAACTCAATTGAAAAGAAGGGAAAAGTAATATTGGTTTAAATTTCTTATTCTTCTGAAATTCTACTTAATATTTGATGAGGTTCTGTTTGATAACTATAAAAATAGTTTCCTTTTTCTGCTAGCATGCAAGAATTCTTAGGATTATTTTTAATATAGAACTCTATCTTACACAAACACTAAAATATGTGTAATATACTTTTTGTAAGACTTAAAAATAAATGTTATAAAAATATTTGTGAATTATTTGTTGTATTAATTAAATGATGGAACCTGTATGTAAAATTACGTACAAAATATCATACTTTTTTATCTAATATTTAGATATTCGAAACATGTTCAAATAATACCAATAATAATTATTATTTAATAAGACTATCTTTATTTGTGTAAATACCAATAATAAGACAATCTTTATTGTTAATTAATAATTGTAAATTTATATGTGTCATTCATAAAAAAATTTAACGGAAAAACATTTAAGAGTTTAAAAATGAAAATATTTATACTTTTATTAATTATTCTTAAATGAATGAAAAAATATAAAATGAACTTATTATGACACATGAATCTTCACATTGAATAAAAATATTTGGGAGATTAATTAAGCGTATTATTTTAAGAAATTAGTACCCATTAAGCATTCCTGGGTATTCAAAATATGATCCTCAAAAGGAATATCAAATTTCTATACGTTTCTTACTTAATTGTGATAATTGGTTTAATTTTCTTATTTGTTTATAATATATAATTTATTAGATTAACTGCCGCCCAACCTGTCTAGTGGTTAGCGTACCTGTCTACAGATGGGTGGGACCTGGGTTCGAATCCTGGCTCGGGCATGGATGTACTTTCTCTCTCTATCTTGTCATTGTCCTTTCTTTGTGTGTTTGTGAATGGTTGCCTATCCTATAAACGGGTACCTATGGCCTATGAGTACTGAGCAAGTCGGACTCCATACCAAATATGGTTCAGTTGGAAAAGTGGAGCAGCGCTCCCCATATTGCCAGCCTGGCTGGCACACGACAACAACAACAACATTAGATTAACTGTATAATAGTTGACAAAAACAGATATCGAATTCATATTTAAAGTAACCTTTTCAGAAATATATTATACAATTACTACTATCTATAATAATAAAGTTTAGTTAAAATCCCCAAAACATAAACTAAAAAAAATCATGAGAGCTATTTTAATGCTTATGTGGAAATAGAACCCACGAACTGTTGAACGGAAGACAAGAACGTTAAATATTCGATAACCAACTCATTATTAAACGCATGAATTACTTTTTGATTCTTTCAACCAAAACATTCAGTTGGCTTTTTATTTCAATATGATTTCAAAGATTAGTTTGTGAATATATTTTGTTCAAACACAGCAACAACAATATCTTAGCTTTTATTTTACAAAAACATTATGTATTTAAAAGGCCTATAATAAAATTTGAAATAAAAAGATTTAAGATT
>JAPDSC010074412.1:694-45669 GCA_026290005.1 Latrodectus geometricus | reverse complement strand
TCCATAATATATTAAAATTCAATAATTTTAATATATTATGGGAAGTTTCTCCATTAATATATTAAAGCTTATTTTTTAAAAACATGAGAATATTGGATGTAGTTAACTCCTTTTCTTTGCATTTGTCCAAGCAATAATTATGTATTTTTAAAACGGTACAAATTTTTTTTTTTTTTTTTTTTTTTTTTTTTTTTAACATTTATGAAAAGTTGAAAAATTTTTTTAATATTTCTTTTCCAATTTTTCAGATTTGGTGGTTCTAGTGGAGGAAAAGTTGCCCATGTCACTGATCAATGGGGAGGTGAATATATTATTTTTAATTGAACTTTTTATTCTTTTATATTTAATCTCATTTTTTGCCATGAATCTTTTACTGAAAAATCTAATAAAGTAATCATTTAAATAAATGTTATAGTAAGCATTTATTAGAAAGAAATAGTAATAGTAAGCATTTAAATAAATGTTCTTAAAAAATTTAGAATGGTTGTCTTTTTGATTGACAAAAATAGTAATACTTATTTTCCGTTTTATTTACATTTTTAATACTTGTTTATTTTTAATGTCCCTGAGGTAAATCGTAAAAAATGGAAACCATTGCCAATCAAAAATTTGATCAAAATTAAAGAGAAGTTGATATTGTGTACCTCCGACTTTGTTAAATCATCTTCCTCAGCATTCATTTTTCCCTTTCAAAGTTAGTTTTTTTTCCTTAATTTTTAAGAATACTGAATCATTTTTCCCTTTCAGTTAGTTTTTTTTCCTTAATTTTTAAGAATACTGAATCATTTTTCCCTTTCAGTTAGTTTTTTTTCCTTAATTTTAAAGAATACTGAATCATTTTTCCCTTTCAGTTAGTTTTTTTTCCTTAATTTTGAAGAATACTGAATCATTTTTCCCTTTCAGTTAGTTTTTTTTCCTTAATTTTTAAGAATATCGATATCTTGAAATTAATTGACTAGTAAGATAAAAGATATTGCATTATTCTTTCAAATAAGCCAGTTTGATGCTTTTATAAAAGTAACCTCACAATTTTGGTAACCTCAAACTATATGCGAAGGATAAAAATATTCCAGATATACATTTATTAACAATGTTTTCGCACCATCTCAATAGAGAGCAATTTGAAAATAAACTAGTACTAAATTTTTTTTCACAATATTATTTGATTGATATTTATTACATATTATAATAAAGGTGTTTTTTTCTTTTCAGTGCTTTCAACCACAACGAAAGTGATGGTGTGCATTTATTGCATTATTATTGCTATTTTAGTTGGCATAGGAATCTATAGACTTTTTAAATGGTGCAGTAAGCCGCCTCCATAATCGGGAGTTTTCATCGAGTATCATTCTCATGATATGGTGCATTTCTCATATTCATTATGAATGTAAACGAATTAAATGGTTTTCGTATCGTCCAAATATTTTATAATTTATCTCATTCTCTATTTCACAAAACACAATATACTTTGCAATGATATTTAGTTTAGTATCAATTGTGAGTTCATTATATATCGTGAGCCAATTTCTTAGAATAGTACAAGTCAGTGGTAATGTATGAAAAGTTTGTATTTTATAGGATGGAGGTCACTCTTTAGACAAAATGCAAAACATCTAGGTTCTATAACTATTTCTTTAAACACTGTATATGATATATTAGCACTGTGTTAAGGCACTTATTAGATTTAAAGTGTGTCCACAGGAAACTCAATAAAAAAAGTATTTCAATTTTTCGAAGCAAGCAGTGTTAACTCTTTACTTATTCGCTTATTACTCTTAACTAGTTTAATCTTAAAAGAGTAATAAATTACTGTAGGTCTACCGAACTCATTTTTCAAGCGACGAACGAAAGAAAAGTCACATTATAGTATATGTTAGAAAAAGGTATTGTGCCTAGTAGGTAAAAGATCAATATTTTCAAATTTATACATTGTGCAGCAATTAGTTTTAGAATTCTTAATGAAAATTTTTCCACTAAATAAATAAGCGCTAATTTTTCATAGCAAACTCAAAACTTTTCTGTTTGAGTTTAGATTTTCCATGAAAAGTGACTTAGGTTTAAGATTTCATTTCTATCAGGAAACACAAAGTACAATTTATTGGCCTTTCATTAAAGATATCTCGTTACAAAGCATAATTTTCGATGCAGAAGTAAGTTTAAAATAGAGGAAAGAATTTTGAGAAGTGCTTGATTGATTTCGGTTTTGAAAGAAAATGTGCGACAATTGAATTATTCATCCTTCTATCAAATGTTCAAGAATCAAATGTTTCAGGTAGGAATAAAAAATAGAGAATTTCAACAAATTCTATTTTTTTCAATAATATTCAATTTAAAATTATAAAAACAATTTTACACGGGACTAAAAGGAATTCAAATTAAAAAAAAATGAAACTCCCATGGATTTAAAAAAAATATGATCACACAGTAGAAAAGAGTAGAAATCTCACTGGTTACAATATTTATGGAAAATATGGATAGAAATAATTCAAGTATTTTATGAAATGCTTTATTTTTACGCCTGGATTCTTGCCAAATTCTTTTCTTAAAAATGAATGTCAACTGCGGCAACTTGACATCTGATCTTACACGTGATGCTCTCACTGAGATATCATTTCGTTCCACTCACGGAATCAAGTACTAAATGGCAAATGACCAAACAGGGGGTGAGAGAAATGAATTATGGGATGTATTTTTAGCCATACGTGTTTCTTAAGTGATTTCCTTGAGACTGTAAATTTATTCATTATCTTAGCTTCATTTCATTCACAAATTAATTTGGGACATTTAAGTTTTTTTTTTTAATGAAATATTTATATTTAACAGAAGGACATATGAGAAAAATGCATAAAATAAGGATGACTGTATTATAAAAATCATATCTTCGATATTTATTTTGCAAGTTCAAAATGATTTTTCAGCATTTTTAATACATAAGGATCTTTTAATAATAAAAATTAATTTAACAGGAATAATTTTCGTAAAAAATATTTTCCATAATAAAAATAATTAAGGAGTAATTGTGTGTTATAAACCAGTGTAAGCAAATGCATATAGTGAGGTTGATATCAGCATTATTTTTTCTTCAAAAAGCTGTCCAAAGGATATACCAGCATTATATCATCATTATTTTTTCATATATCAGCATTATTTTTCTTCAAAAAATATTAATTAATATTAATATCAGCATAATCAAGGTTAATATCACGTAATAAAAGTTAATATCAGCATTATTTTTTCTTCAAAAAGCTATCCAAAGCATAGTTTTGTTGCTAAGACCTGCAGACAAAAGTACAGCTCTACCTATCTTAAGACCATATAAAATTGAAAATAAGCTTAAAATGACCTAAGTATCATATGTAAAAACGAAAACAACATACCAGAAAAAACTAAAATAAATATAAAAGTAAATATAGCTGCAAGATTAAAAAAAAAAAAAAATTATGCATTTAAATTTAAACTAATTATGGTAACTTCAAGTTAAATGTATATTAATTTAATTCACAATGGAAATTCAAAGTGTTAAGTAAATTGAACATTACAAATAAGTTTATAACTGTAGAAAGGTATTCATATGTACTTGCTAGTTAATTATGAAATTCTTCAAGGTTTGGATGACATTTTTCTGTAGTTTAGTAACTACGCTTTACTTTATTTCTTATATGCACTGCCCTATTTACTAAATCAAGTTTAGTAATTACTGTGTTGTTTCAGGTTCTATTTCTTATATCTTTAAATTACTTTATTTGTTTTGATAATTCTTTCAGCTTTCTTTACGTAAGTAGCCATTTTGCATATTCATTTTATTTAATATGCATAATGTTACTTACGGAAATAAATATAAATCAAGCTATTTATGAACGAATTGAGTTACTGCTACACCATGCATTTATAAAATGCCTTAATCATTTATCAGCTTAGACTTTTTAACATGATTCACTAAATATTACACATGATCTAATAAATTAAATATTTCAGAAACAGAAAAAAAAGGCAACAATTGTTTAGGCTTCTTAAGTCGCATATTTTAAATTGAAGTGTGTTTCTTGAGAAAATAATTTCTGTAAGTCACATATTTTAAATTAAAATGTAATAAAAAGATAAATGTTATAAAATAAATAAAGAAAGATTAGGCAAATAAAAAAATAAATGTTTACTCCATGACTTAGTTCAGAAATTATGACTTCAAAATAAATGTTTTTAAATATAATGATGATGTCATATAAACAATTTTATATAATAAAAAATTACATTCAGCGAGGTATTTAAAGAAAATTAATTCTAATTTGATTTCACATTATCCATAAATATTTCAATAGAAAAAATCCATTCTTACTCAAGTTATTTCATTCATGGGTAATAGAACTAAATTTGTGCATGTTTTTAGTCTGGAAATTTTTTTCCCGTAACTTAAATAAATAAACTTTAAAATGAGTTGTATCAACAAAAATGAAATATACTAACGATAATTCATGCAAAAACAACTTTATTCAAACGAAAACAAAACATCTATTTACAAAATATTTAAATTCCAGTTCCGAAATTTCTCAGTTGCATTTTTTAATAACCGTATCTGAGGTATCCAAGTCCTCCGAGGAGGCCACTGGCCAGGCCATATCCGTTGCCGTAGCCGGGATAGCCATAACCATAGCCTGCAGCATGAGGTCCGGCATATCCGTATCCTAATCCATAACCACCGTGGTGATGACCATCAACGGCAATGTGAGCCACAGGAGCTGCCATGTATGCTCCATGATGACTGTATCCGTGAGCAGGAGCATCGGAGATCATGTGAACAGCAGCTGGGTTCTGATTTGCTGTGCCAGGTTCGTTGGTCTTGACCTCAGCTCTGAAGCCACCGTGGTCAGCTACGTAGTTGACCTGTCTGGCGACTCCCCTGTCATCTGTGAATCCGTAGCTGCCTCTGACGCCATGTCCATCTCCGGCCTCTTCCCGGTGTTGTTCACCATGGTGGTCTTTAACACTGTATCCGAACTTGTATGGTTGAGGAGCATGGTGGATAGGTTCGTGGTGGATAGGCTCGTGGTGAACCTGTAGGTTGAAATTAATAAGATCTAAAAAAGTCACAGAAACAGGAAGAGAAAGAATGCTACATAGAAAGTAATTTAATTTTGCAATACACAGTTACTAGTTAATTTTGTAATACATAGTAGGTTTATTGTTTTAGCTTTATCAACTAATATATAGTTTGTGAAAAATTTAATTCGTTATGAAATCATGCTGAATTGATATATGTGCACATGGTAAGATAAGAATTTTAGTCCAATAGTTATTATGGGACAAAAATTTACATTTTTTAATGTTATGGAAAAGCGGAAGTCAATTTATAGTAGTTATGAATATGAATTACCAAGTGAAACTGAAAGGTTTTGTTTAATAATTATTTAAAAATTTATTTTTATGCAAATATGAAAGTTTTATGTTATTAGTCTCGAGTTTTAATGTTTCATTTAATTATAAAGTATGTAAATTAATTATATAAGAATCATAATCGTATATCAAATGACATCAGGTTACATAACTTCAATAGAAACCACACTTTTAAATATTATTAAACACATTTAAAATATTAGAAAAAATGACAAATTAATTACTTACTATAAATCAGTAAATTTTTCAAAAGAATTAAGATTTTCTAGTTAGTGTTCGAAAAACTGTGTATGTATTAAAAGTCGTAAAGAATTTAATCACATTCATTTAGGTACATGAATATGGTAACTAGAAAATTGTTCTTTAGAACAATGCCGAAACTTTATTTTCTGAAATTTTACATGTCACTACTGTCTGTGTCTACGTTGAGTAAAACTGAGGGATAATTATTATAAGAACTAGCTATCTTATTACTTCTTAGTTCACTATAGAATGCACATATAAAACTCTTAACATTAGTGATTTTTAAAGGCATATAGAAGAATTTGTATGTATACTTTCGGTGAAATATGTTACTGAAAATGTAACACATTCTATATTGTTCTTAAAACTTTTAATTCACTGTTATAGTATATAAAATAAGTTATTTTATAATTACAAAAAAAAAAAAAAAAGAAAATCTTTCATATATCTATGAGTTAGTGAATTCGATACCAGGTTCAGTTGAACAACATTTGGTTCTGCAGTTTAAAATATTTATAGAGTCCAATGTTCTTCAAAAGTGTAATGTGTGGAAAATAGAGTGCTAGCTTTGGTTTCGACTCATCACTTGATCATGATTCAAAATGACTAGGCATTTGGCTATGCATAAAGACTTTTATCACCAGAAATAAGCTAGTGGAAACATATAGTAATAATCTAACATTATCACGAATTATTGCATTCAATTAAATCAGTGGCCATTTCATTTGTATGGGTGAGTTAATTCTTTACACTCGGTTAATATCTGTGAAATAAATATTTTAGTATTTGTGTATGTCGCTTTTCTCCACTACTGCTGCTTTTTGAAGAGCCTATTTTTCTTTTTTAGTTATATCTATTTCTGTATCTATTTATCGTAAAACATTTTGAATATCATATTAAAGCTTTATTTTTGTGAATTTCAATCATAGAGATACAAGAATCAAAACATAAAGAAAGATATCCTGAATGTGAAGCAGGTTCAATTTTATGAAATATAACAATTATAATTTATTATTTTAAAATAAGTTTATTTTCTCACATTATTGAAAGAGATACGATTTATATATATAGGCAGTTTTTCTGACTTCTGCATTACATTCAAGATATAAACACCACCTTTTGTGATGGAAACAGAATCAAAAGAAACATTTAATTTTATAAAAATGTTTGAGATTGACGTGGGATAGCGGATAACTTAGCAGCTGAAAGTTTTTGTAAGGTATTTGAATACATGCCAGACATTTGCCACATGGGATAACTTTTCATAGATAATCGACTGTGTTCACATGTGGTAAGAAAAAGCATGAAAACTTTATAAGATTCTTCCCTTGCCAATCTATACAGAAGTTCTATCTCCCGGCGTGTTTAATAATGTTAAAATCGGAGCCTGTACGTTTCACTCCAAAAAGTGTAATCTTATTACTAGGTTACTGTGAGTTTAACAATTTTGGTGTTAAAATTACAATATAAATTTTTTTTTACTTACCAAAGGAAGAATTGGATTGGCAATGGCTGCCCCAATGATAGCAACGAAAGCAAGCTAAATTAGGGAAAAAATTACGAAAGTTTAGAATAAAATTCAAATTTAAATTTAGATAGAATAATTTATTTTTTACAAGAAATTTTTATAATGTTAGCATAATTATGTTTAACATTTAATTAAATAACCATTTTTTACTATTGTTCGATCATTAAAAATATTCGTCTTGACGTTTTAGCTTATCTTTTATAACCGATTTGTATTTGATTGTGATTTAAGAATTATTTGCAAATAGTGAGTCTAAGATCTTTTTAAAATTTTATCTAATTTCTCATTACCCAATAAGATAACACTTTGTATCTTTTATACTGTTGACGTTGAATAAGCGTGGTTAATTCTGTTCTGATGTTGGTTAGTCATTATAAAGGATCACCTATCACATGCTTATCAAAAAAGAATAATTCTAATCTAAGAAATTAAAATAGTGCAAACCGCAAAGAAAGAATTTTTGATTGTAGGCATGGTATTTTTTGCTACGTTGTATAAATCCCAATTTTGTATGTAAGATTTCATCAGTTAAGAAGTAAATTTCTCAAAATGAAAATTCTTATTTATTGATACAAAATGGAATGTGTATTTATAAATCTTAATTATTTCCTCTTATGACGATATTTAAAAATATTATTCATTTTATAGAATAACAAACTGTACTATAACCATTCGTATAATATGATGGAATTAAAATTTTGATCCATCTGAAAATATTCAAAGCATTTTTTTTTTTGTTTTTTCCTATTGCCATTCAATTTCATTAAAAAGTTAAAAGTAAGTTTATGTTGAACTATAAATATTATTTTAAAAATATTTGATTTATAAATATTTCAAGTTACTCTCACAATAGCAAAGTTTCTTTCAGAATGTTACATTATATTTGAAGGAGTGAGAAAGAAACAGAGTATAAAGTTATTGAGAATAAGATGCTTTAAATAAAATAAATTGTTAGAGAATCATACAAGTGACTGAGTAATCTTCGCACAACATTTTTATTATTTTAAAAAATTTGCCTTCTTTATTGTAAATAGATGTCAGTTATTTCAAACAAAAATTATTATGTGGTTAAGTAAATGCTCAAGAATTATTAAAAGAAAGATTTATCTATGTGGCATACCCATAAAAGGCCCCTTCTACCGTAAAGACTAAATTAAGCATACATCGTGAGAATATTATGTAACACTGTTTGCTGGATTTTTAAAAATAATATATATATGAACTGAAATTAAAAAAATAGCATAAAAATATTAGAAATTTTCCCGTCTAAATGCAATATAGTTAAATATAAATGTTTCACAAATTAGTTGAACTAATTTAGACTATTGTATAAAATATATAAATAGTAAAATCATTAGTTTTGCTGTAAATAATTAATACAAACATGCAATTAATTGAATAAAATGTTAATTCATAATTTTTTGGAATGATAATCATACCATAAGAGAAGATTTCCTGAAGGTAAAATAATCATGCACTCGGACGTTTCACTTTTATAAATCTTAATATTACTTTTATATATATAATATCACTTTCTTATGCTTAAGGTTGACTGTTGGAAAGTCTTAGAATAATAAGTTAATAGATAATTATTTTCTCCAGTTTTCATATTCAGAATAAGTTCATTAAATTTCTTATCAGAAAGTTTTATAACAAAGTGACATTTTTGATTTAATTTAGGATGATGAAAAATATTAAAGAATAGTTTTAACTTCAATTTTATCCAAACAAACTCATGAGTAACCTCAGAAATCATTGCCCAGAAGATGCAAGAATTGAATAACAACAAAATATACTCAGTTATTTGGAATTATATGAAATCTTAAAACATCTACTTACCAAAGTGTACATGGTTGACTATTGGAAGTGAGTCTTCAAGTGTCGAAGTGAGGTGCGAGTGGGTATTTTATACTCAATCCACTTCTAAGGGTTTGTAAACAGTTAGGATTAACTGGACACGGATCAATGGATGCAGAGTCCGCGGCAAACCTTCCGTATCCATTGTTTTGTGAAATACACCCAGTTTTCCATATTTTGTCTCTTTGTCGCCGATGGAATGTCAAGGTTAATAAATTAAGTCAATGTCGCTTAATTCAATGTTGCAAACGATATTAATCCCTTCTGAAAGTTAAAATGGTAGAAAGAATGTAAGTTTAAATTTTGAAAGTATTCGGAATTAACCTTAATTTTTTTAAATGGTTGTATTGCCTAGTGATAGAAGAGAGTTGCGAGCATTTCAGTGGTTTCAATTAAGTTGACGGAATCAATGAGATTCGCTGATAACTTCTTTAGAATAATGCCTCAAATGTTTAATTTTAAAACCAATATAAAAAAAGAATTCTAAATGTAAGAATAGTTTTAAGTCTTCTATGATAATATATCATACTTAATCTAAATGTAAGTTCGTTGGATAAATATCATTAGATTTATTACTAATCTTTTTACATTTTAAAACAATAATTTTAGATATTTATTTACAAACTAAATTTAATTTATGTTCCTGACAGATAATTTAAAAAAAAGTTACAAAAATATATTTTATTTGAATTGCAAAATGATTTTATCAAATAATTTATTAGCAGGATTTACATACATTTTTTGCAGTGTTTACCCCTTGTACAGGGTACCTACAAAATGTTGGACACAGTTTGGTGTTTAATAATTCCTGAAAACAAAGATATAATCAAACTCGTGGCATTTATGCGTAGAATAAATATTTTCATTCATAGTGAATGCTGCTTTAGAAAACTTCTTTTAATCCTTTGAATATTTCATTTATAAATAACACATTCCCGTACAATTTTATGTTTTTCTCGTTTCTTTTGTTAATGTAACTTGCCCGAGTATGTTGTTCTCTTTTATGTTTGGACAAGAATAGAACTCTGAATTTACTCATCAACGTTTTATTCTATGTGATGTCTCATTCGATCAAAAATTGATAACTATTGAATGACACACCTATCATCGTTCATAATTCTTTGAGCGACCATTTCCCTGAAAGACAGGGAGAAAATGTTGAATATGGATGATTTAAAGGCCTAGATTTCAGCCTCAATAATCTCTTTGGATACCAACATACTTGCCGGTAAATTCATTAACGTCTTAATATTCTCCGTGAGATGAATAGCGCACACATATAAGTCCATTGAGACATTTCTATGAAACTTTTTCAATCCATCCAACCATTACTGTTATTAATTTAAATTAAATAAAACTGTTGTGATTTCTTTAAAATTCTTATACCCACATTCTCATTCTTACCTTATCACTACTTCTACAAACCAAAGGAATAGCCAACAATGTAGGGTACTGACATAATTGTTTTATTATTGCATAATGAAGAAAAATAAGTATACTACCTTTAATTTAACATTTTACAAGTCTGCAAACAAAATATATATTTTATAAGGAATAATGGTATAATTGAGAGATTCGTAATTTTATAATTAACTAAATCACTGTAATAAAACCTCTGAAAGGATATATACAGCATAAAATTACCAAATATATATATATATATATATATATATATATATATATATATATATATATATATATATATATATATATATATATTATTTATAAATAATATTTTTTCAAGTTATATATTTAAAATTCTGAGGTAGCACAAGATTTTCAAATTTTTATGTCAGAAGTGAATGAAGGTGTTGTGCATTTGCATGTGGAAAAGGAAAATCTTGTATTCTTCCAATAATATTCTTTCTATTTTTAATTGCTTGAAAATACAGTACTAATATTTTAATTTTATTCCCTTGCTTTCAAAAGTTATCTACAAAATATAACATCTTTTTAAAAATATCTTTGTTAAAATTTAAACACAATGAAAGAATTATTGCAAGTCGAACCAAACTCACAGAAAATGTAATACGAATTAAGTCATGCAAATTATTAGAATTAAAATTATAAAACGATTGTGAGTGCTTGGAATAAGGACCATATCATTTTCAATCGCTTGTTCTACATATATAAAGAACTGTAAAGATGAGTTGAAATATGTTTACCATATTCTACAGCTGTAAACGACTAGGTGATGGTGAATATGCATAGTCAAAAACGAAGGGCGCCATACCGACAACTTATAGAGTTCGTACGAGGCCGCATCGTCGGTATGTTTATTTAAATGCATATGCACACATATTGGGATTACCTTGACATCTCTGTTAACCTGAGGAAGTAATTTGCATCTATACAACATTTCAACATGGCCTTGTTTGTACCCTATTACTCTCGTTTGCTCATCGGAACACATTCAGGAAAAAAAAAATGGAACTGTTTTCTAAGTTCATTTGCACGAGATGATCTTTGACATATTCCTTTGAAATTTTGATTGGTTGAATGAATCAGAAAAATCGTGAAATTATATGTTTGAGAAAGATTTATGATTTTAAAGACAGTTCATTTTTAACAAACAAGGAAACTACGAAATTTTCATGACTGAGACACAAAAAGTTGTTCTGTAATTCACCAAAGGGATAGGGGAAAATTTTATTGGAAAATGTTTTGTAAATTCAAAATATCAAGTCTAATAAATTGCTCATTAAGTGATTATCTTGGTTCAAAATGGTTTAAAACATTTTCTTATATCCTTTTACATCTATAGCTCTAGATTTAATGGTTAACATAGTTACATCTAATTATTAACTTTTCACTCTCCATAGTGATATATTTCCAATCATCGATATTTTAATTGATTAGCTACAAAAACAATTAAATTTATTACGTTTGGTCAATACCTGTTCCAGATATTCTTTTGTGCTAAGGTGACCAGATATTCTTTTGTGCTAAAACTTAATAATATCATATAAATTTCTTTATAATAATACAGTGGAGCGCTTAGCAACTGAAATATGGTCTAAGAGAAATTAAATGTTCTTTGAGTTTTTCCTTATGGCAAGAATTTAAATTAACTTCTGGTTGTATTTAAAAATCGTAAACGAAGATGCCCGATGGACATTTGCCTTGTTAAAAATAAAGGTGCAAATTCGTTTCTCGTAGCACATGAGTTATTGAAATCAAACCAGGGCTTTCTAAGCCAAAAATCACGATCCTTCTATTAAGTCTCATTAAGACTGCTTTGAGGATTTGCCTACGAGAAATATTAACTGAAGACTTCATTTTGTTTTCAGCAAATAATTAGTTAAAATCAATACTAACTTTTTTTCTTTTTAAAAAAAGTAATTTTAAAACTTAAAACATATATAAAGTAAATTTAAAGCCATTTTCTTTCCTGATGTGGTTGGTTTACATATAAAAAAACAATTTTTGTTTTAAACAAAATAAATTTTCATTAGATATCATTAATTCTTGTGTAAAATCAGAGACAAACAATTAGAGAATATTAGATACAGCGAAACAATTAAAGAAATTTATATAATTTTTATCGAATGAAGAATATTCTGTTAACATTTTGGTTATCAATCTTTAGATTATTTGGTATGGAGTTTTATGCATTATTAATCTAAATTTTTCTGAATTAAGAAAATAAAATTAAATGAGTTGTTTAGAGTAACAATCAAAAGCTGTGGTATCAATTGTCAATGGAGCTTGGTCGCGTTTTATTTATCAAGCTTGTATAGAATATGAAACTTATGAAATATTTTTAATTCAGTTTAAAAAATTGTTATACATTTATAATATTCAATTCAATAATATCCAGAATCTTATAAAAGTTTTCAAGACTACAAAAAACCTGTTAATGAAATATGTGCTTTATTATATGATATCTTTCTAGATATTATTGAGTTAAATGTTAAGGAGTTGTTCTATAATTTTTTCCATACATGTTATTTCATATTTCACTTCAAGAACGAATTAAGTTGTAGGATAAATCAACCATAAAGGTAAAAAGCTTAATTTAAATTTAGTTTGATTAAGGGTCGCCATTTCTGTGGTCATGTAGGTGGTGTTGAAATCTCTTGTCAATAACTGGAACACTAGACGCGCTTCTCACCTCGAGTTGCTCAGGCATAATAACGAAGGAATGCGTAAATGACTTGATAAAAAATAAAGAATGTTAATCTTTTTAGGGATTAAATTCAAAAAATTAAAACTGCCACAACTATATAAAAGTTCGTTTATTCTTTTAGCATTATTATTCGATTGCTCGGATTAAATCACGAATTCACTATGATTTCACAGGTAAGAATTTTACTTTTTGAGATTACAACTCTAGCTATTTTTTGTATTACAGCTAGTATTACTATCTAGCTTTTTTTGTATTACAACTCTAGCTATTTTCCGTAAACAAGTTGTGGTTAATTCTAATATTAACAAACATAGTGGTTAATTCTAATATTAACAAATATAGGGGACAAAAATATAGTTTAATGTTCAAATGATATTATTGAATTCAAATTACTCTAATTAATTATTTAAATTAATTATTAATCCTAGCTTTTGAAAACTTAAAATGAATTTTTAATTTAAGTGTGTTCACACTGTTAAAATTTATATCAATTATTAGCAGGACAATTATCATCTTCTTCTACGAGCCTTTTATGGTTCGGAAAATAACAACATTTATTATTTACTTAGCTTTTCAAAGCAAATATATAATAAATGTTATTTTTACTTTAAAAAACAAATCGATGAAACTCTTAAAATCTGGTTTTAATTACAAAACTATTGATCCGAACCTTTTCATCCGAGTTGTAATTCATTTCCAATCAGTTTCATATTCAGAAAATTGTATTGCTGATTGGAAAATTGTTGGCGAATCGAGAACATATGCATAGCAGAACGAGTAAAAATCATATTATTGAATATCTTTCCTCCAAAATCGGAAAATAAATTGTAAATATTAGTTTTTGAAAAAAGTTAAAGACTGGGAATATAGGAAAAAGATGGATTCGATGCAATTCATATTTTTCCCAACTCCTTGCTGATACGCATGGACAAAAAATTTTTTTAAAAAGAGGGAAAGATCACACTTTTTTATTTTAAAAGAGAGGAGAGCTTCGGAAAGTT
Organism: Latrodectus geometricus; assembly: GCA_026290005.1. Taxonomy (NCBI): domain Eukaryota; kingdom Metazoa; phylum Arthropoda; class Arachnida; order Araneae; family Theridiidae; genus Latrodectus; species Latrodectus geometricus. The sequence continues at coordinate 31,523 of JAPDSC010074412.1, read as the reverse complement.
ACGCATCACATATAAGCAATTTTACAGTGAGTACAAACTAACCGTATTTACGATGTAAATTAATTACAAACGCTGTTAAAAATTTTCGAAACGAAGCATACTCTTTATTAGCCAATGACATTTCCTGATATAAATATCAGTTTATTCCAAATAGCTTTTTCCAATACAACCCCAGGCAAGAATAAGAATTCTATTTATAGAAATTTTTTTCATCTCTTTTAACAAATTCATTGCTCCTGACAAATATTTTCTGAAATCTTGAGCTATAAAAATTATAACTATAAAGTACAAGTTGCCCATTACAAAAATCCTGTCTTAAGTTTATTACTGAAATACCACGAGATAATTATATTGTTTTATTTGTAAATATAATTGAGATAGGCACATTCTACGAACCAATTAATATTGCATACAAGTGACAGACCTAATAAACTTAACTGGTTGTAGGTGAAATGTTGTTTTTAATTTGGTCACTAAAGAAACTCTAATTTGTAAAGTAAATTGATTCAATGAAGCAATTTTCTTTATTTAGCCTACTTACATGATAAATTAAATTTTATTTCATTGCTTTTCCTATTTTATTTACTTAAATAAATTCATCCTTGATTGAGATTTGATACTATACATACTATATACTTATAGGTACATATATACACGTATATAACACAAGACAAAGTCTTTGGACAATATCCAGTGTATACAGTAAATTAGAGATTATAGTGGAGACCTATAATCTCGTATCTAATGTTATTTTTAACTTGCAGATCGATGGGTTTATATCTATGATACTTGTAAATTCAATGCTTGTGTTGTTACATTTTTTAAATGCCAAATAATTATCTTATATTTAGAGATGTTTTAAGATTACTTTAGGCTCATTAATGTTTATTTCCAGCATTTTGAATTTATTATTATTTTTAAATGTTTAAATAATTGTAAATGATTTTATTGCAGATTATCATATTAACTATTGTGACTTGTGTTGTGGTAGCCCATCCACCTCTGGTAAGATATTTTTTAATTTATTTTTTAAATCAATAAAGAATATATTTAGATTTGAGTAACATAATTTCTTGTTTTTGCGATATAATATAAAATAATAATTGAAGTTTTTTTTAATAAATTTGAATAGAATGTTAAGGAAAGGAAAACTGAATTTTTAATTTGCATTAAAGTTATTCATTTGGTTAATATATATTTCTTAGTTCTGAAAATACATATACATATCCTTTCATAAGCAATAAATTATATAATAATACAGATATTATAAATACTATTATTTTTATGATTCTATTTACGTTTGCTTTTAGTTATGTGAAATGCTTCAAGAGTCTTTAATATCATCACAGTTATTGAAAGCAATTTTTGAAATCATTGTTTAAATCTCGTGTATACAATAGAAATTATTTGCAGTTGTTTTTATTTTAAGTCAAATCCAATTTATCCTATTGATTTGTCTAATGTCTTAGACTTGATTCGGTTAAGTTTTATTTATTTAATTTTTATTCCTTTAATTTCGAAATAAAAATAATTTTAGATTCAGAAAAGTTTACATAAACTTATGCACATATATAATTTTGTATACACTACTTACAAGTTTTTGATTTTATATTTTAAAATGTCAATTGCGTCATGAGATTTCACAGATTATAAGGCATGCAGAAATAGTTATTTTTTTAATAATTATTTTTATTAATACTTGAATTATATTATTTTTTAACCCACTGTATAGCTACCATTTTGCGCAACTTGAGATTGCTCGTCCTTTTATCAACGCGAAGCAGATTTTATATTTACAACACATTTATTTTATAGATTTTACATTTATTTTATAGATTTTACATTTATTTTATAGATTTTATATTAACATTTCAAGAAACTTACTTATATACAAGCGAAATATACGGAGACTCTGCCACTGTTGAACAACGAAAGATAACACCTTCTGCATCCGATGTCTGTTCATCGAAGAAGATGTTTGAATTAATTATTTGAATTTTTAGAAGGAGTTTTTCAGCTTTCCTTCTTTGAGATACATAAATAGGGTCCACCACCTATGATAGGCCTGGTGTAAGACAATTTATGAGGTGAACTATGAAATGCCTTACAAGAACGTTAGGCCTTTCATTACGGGGTTTCAAAGAATCAAATTTGTTGAGTTTGGCTCTCACTATTTTACACTTACAGAAAAACTACACTAATTAAATAATTTTATGAATTTAAGAAAACGTTTATTATGAAGATAAACTAAAATGAATAAATAGAATCCTGCAGTAAAAATTAATTAATTTAGATAATTATATACTTGGAACAAAATTATATAAAACTACATTCAATTTCAAATTCAATTTTTAAACATTTTATAAAATAAATGAAATTGATTAAAACCATTAGCTAATAACTCAATTAAAACGCTTCATTCATATTGTTTGCTCATTCCTTTTGTTGAAATTTTGCCAAATTTAAGAAATATGTGGAAATGTTTATGATTTTTAATAGTTGTTTGGAGAATATTCTTATTATTTTAATTAAGTATTTAACTGCTTTCAAGATTTAATATAATATAGTTATCTTTAATAAACAATAATTTTCTTAAGTATATTTATCTAACATGAAGAAATCAACAAGTATTGTGAGCATTTTAGAATGTATTTCCTATTATCATTGCATCTATTGCAGTAAATACGCAGATAAATATATTCTTGTATCCCTCATTCATATTACATTAGCTTAGATTTATCATTTTGAGAAAAATTGAGGAGGCTAAATTTTTCAATATTTTGCTCCAATGTAAGAATATGACTCTGTATTCTATGAAAATGTTGAATTTGATGCTAATTTAATACACTTCCTTTATTCGGGAGAGATTGTTTTCATAAATGTCCAGCTGTTTGTTCCTGTCGAGTGAAGCCACTAAACACAATCATCTGCTCTTCATTTTGAATTGCAGCTCAAAATGAAGTTAAGTAACGAGAGGTCAAGTATCTGAATTGCGATCTTTCCCCGTGGTTCATTACATTAGGGGAGATATTCCTTCGATTGGATCAACTAACAAATCTACTACATTCTTGAGACGAAAAAAAAAATGTCTTTTATACCAGATTATTGCGGCCCCTTGATATAGAGCTCAAGATAATTATTATGTAATTCAAAATGCATGTATTAGTTAAAAAACACAGGTGTCTTATTTGTGTGATAAAGTAATTTGCTAAATTTTTCTAAACTTTCACTAATCAAGCTTTTAAATTCATATTGTATTCAGATATTTTATAATGACTTCTTAAATATTTCTTATCTTTATTGCAGGATTATGGTCATCATGCACCCCATCCTTACAAGTTCGGATACAGCGTTAAAGATCACCACGGAGAACAACACAGGGAAGAATCAGGTGATGGTGGTCACGGCGTCAGAGGCAGTTATGGTTTTACAGATGCCAGAGGAGTTCGAAGACAGGTCCATTATGTAGCTGATCATGGTGGTTTCAGAGCCGAAGTCAAGACAAACGAACCAGGCACAGCCAATCAGAATCCAGCTGCTGTCCATCTCATCTCCGACGCTCCTGCTTACGGACATTTATATGGTGGACTCGGAGGATATGGTTATGGGGGCTATGAAAATGCCGGCCATGGTTATGGACACCAAACATACAATGGAAATAGCTACGGATATGGATATAATGGTAATGGTTACGGTTATGGTGGATTAGGTAATGGATACGGACTCGGATATGGTAACTTCGGTTATGGAGGAGGTTACGGATTGGCAAGTGCACTGTTAGGAACCCTTCCATATGCTCGATATGGATATTAAAATTTTGATGTAACAATAGTAAAATTTAATAAATTTATTTCATAGTTATTGGGATTTTTCTTGTATTTTAAAAATAAATATTGCTTCAGTGTTCCATGTAGTATGTTCAGGAATTTAATTAGAAGTACTGCTCATTAAAATTTAAATAAATATTTTTCACATTTAATCAAAATTATTGGGAAACTTCATTATGTTAATTATGAGATGGAAAAATTATAACCGTAAAAAATACATTATGCCTAAAAGAATTCAACAACAGGTATATATTGTTAGAAATGCTTTGCTTTCATGGAACGGTGTAACACTATGCGCAGTTTTTGAGTTCAATTCCCACTTTTTTATGCTTCGGAATTCCCCATAAACCATTGATATCAACCGAATGAGTCTTTGTTTACAAAATGTGATCTAGAGTGACAATACAATCATCCCAATTTGTTGACGGCTTCCAATGAAATAAAACGCTTAGAATCAATCTTCGATTTTGCAGCCGAAATAACTAATATCTATTTCATGCACTGACGACAATGGAATAGAATTATTGTTTGAGTAAAAAGAAGTGCATTTTTAATAGTTATAAAATAGCAATTATTCAAATAAATTTTTCGAAGGTTATTATGGCATTGAGAAAAAACATTATTTGATTGTTACGTCTTCTGACAAATACATGTATCCTAGGTAGCGGCAATAAAATACTTAATTTTCCTAACTAATTTCAATTGCATTTATTTACACGAATTTCTATTCATTTTACTTTTAGATTCCTTGGCAACAACTTTACAAGAACGATAATATCTGTAAAAGAATATGGGAAAGTGTGCACCCAAATTATCAGACAGTATCTGAAGAAAATTAGCATTACCATTTTCTTCATGTAAATAATTATTAAATGTGAACTTTAAAAAAATAATCAATCAAATGTTTATTATCTCAGCGGAGACTATATGAAAAGAAAGAACAAAAACATTTATATTATCTTAATGTATAGATATTCTTTCGAGTTTTCTCAAGGAAAATTGACTTTTTTGGATCGAAAAACTGCTTTTACTTATAATGAGCTAATATAATTCAGTGAAGTGGAACAGATATAGATCAAAATAAATAAATAATAAATTGATGAAAAGATAATAAAAGAAGAAACGTAATTTTCGAGGCAAGAAAAAAGTCAGCATTTGTTATGCAGAAAAAATAATTGATGATAAAGAACAAATTAAATTCCAATATTTCTTGCTCTGATGCTGCCTGATTCATTAACATTATTACTTTTATATTAAACTTATAATTATCAAATATTTTAAATAACTGAAATACAACCCTTTTTTAGTACAATAACTCAGGAAGAACCTCCACTTGTAAAAATGAATTTACCATTACCAGAATGCAGTTCTTAAAAATGACACATATTTTACTCTCTTACACACAACAAATTAAAAAATTTCTATTTTAACCAGAAAAATATGTTTAATTAAGTAAGCTAATAAAAAGAACTTGAGCTATATTAAAGAAAGAGAAAAAGACTTTATAAGGAGTTCTCAAGAGTGATAGCTTTAAAAAGATAACTCTCACTGGCTAACTTTCGTTTTTCAGTCAAATCTCATGTGTTCAGTTCTTTTAGTTGATTTTTATGTCTTCAATATAAAGAGAAAATGATATATCAGTATTCTAAACTGGCATTTTTTATATTAAAAATAGCCATTTAAGCAGTAGAAACTATGGAGAGATGGCTTTATATATTAATCACTCACTTATGTATGTTGATTGTTAACAGAAGTTCCTAATCGCTTATTGGTATCTAATAAATTCATTTAAGAGTAGCTGACAATTGGTCTTCGGTTTTTCAATATTGAACTCAATCAAATAAAAAATTTTGTGCTCTAAGGCTAAATAATAATTTAGAAGTTTATGTGGAAAGTGAAAAATTTATGATATAAGTTTAATCACTGCATTTGATATTTCATGCATTTGCATTCGATTCATCAAGGCCTAGTGGTAGGAAATCACTTTTCTGAGTAAAAGAGGCTCTGTGTTCAAGCTCAAAAGCAACTAAATAACTAGAAGTGGGTATTATATTTGTATGATTTACTTGCACATCTGCTAGGATGGATGCTTGGGATTTTTCCAGATTTCCTACATTGGGACACGAGAATACGTACCACTATTTATGAAAAGAGGTCTCGAAAGGCTTATTGGCTTTGGATCTGGCTAACTCGTTCAGATAGGAAGCTTTGGTTAATTGCTGAAAAATATTTTGCTACAAATCACCCCATCACAATTTTCATTATGAATTTATCTACTCAGCAAAGCATAGAAATTGGTTATCTTATGATTTAAATTATAATACTTTTTAATTATAACGTAAATATTGTTTAATAATATAAAGAGGGATAAATTGTTATGGTTTATTTAGTAAATTTTTTAAATATATTTTTTTCATTTAATGATTATACTTAAAAATGTACTCTTGGGGGACATTTATTATTATTAACAAGTTAAATTTTGACATTAAGATTGTAATAATTTTCAAACAGATATTTTAGATGAAACTGTTTTTTCATGTATGTAAAAATTTTACGTTTCAAACTTTTTAAGAAAAATTTTTTCAAGCTTTTTACTTTTCAAGTTTTACCAATTTTTTTAAAAAAAAATAACACTAAATAATTTGCTCAAAATTATCTTATACTGTCCACAAATTTATTAGAAATAGTTCAAAGATTAATGTAAAAAACTTTTTCACATATTTTTTCAATTATTTCTAATGATTATAATGAATCAGTGATATTCGTCAGGGATTTAATTTGCACGTTTTCTTATTCAATATACCATGAAAAAAAGCGTAGAACTTCGGTACGTTTCATATTAAAAATTTATTATAAGACTAACAAACAATTCAATTGATTCTTCTAGCCACCACCAAAATATAATCACAAAAAAAAAAAAAAAAAAAAAAAAAAAAAGATTTCACTAGTCTATTTTAATTACAGACACTGGTTTAACTGAAAATACTACAGTGTCAGACAATTAAAAGACATTATTATCAGTGAAAAGAGTAACCCAATATTTAAATATTATAAAAAAGTTGCTGCATTTTGTCGACTGAAAATTTATAATCAGTAAAATTTTGCACTGACATTTGGAATATTATGAGTGATACGAGACAAAATATTTTTCGAAATGTACGATAGTTTTAATTAATTTTAAGAATATATTATATTTTGTTAAAATTTGATATTTTTCTTTTGTAATTATTTTATTTAAAATTTTTAATACACGAAGGAAATGTTCTTTGTCTTTCTACCATTTTTTTTTAAATGGAAAGATAGATATTCGATGACGTTGTTCTCAATTATTTTCCTTCCATCTGTCCTCGAAGTTTTTAATCTCTGCGATATCAGAATTTCTGGCGTTGTAAAAAAATGTGTATCACCCATAACAGAGATTCTTTGTCTCTTTAAATTGCAATTTTTGGCAGCTTTTTCGTCACGCTTGGAATACTGCTGCTTTCAACTTAAAAGTTTTTTTCCCCAATTTTTATTTGTGTGGGTGCGACGCCTATTCGCTTCAATGAATATTACCAGCCATTGTCATTGCCAGATTGCACAATCGTCTCTTTGGAATGGAGGCTAAAATGAGCGATTATACAATCAAATCGGTGAGCATTTTCCACATTGTAGTGTAATCCGTCTTGCGTGAAAACCACCGACTCTGTTACAAAACAAGAGCATGTTCGGTGAAAGATTGGTTGAATGGATTTCAGTGATAACTTCCATAAAGCATGTCTCTGGGGTAGCAGGTGGCTTATTACGAATATTTTTTCAACCGAGTGAACGAAAATTTCTTAAAGAATTTAAGTTTATTTGCAAATATTGGTAACAGCCGTTAATAAAAAATTTACTAATATTTTGTCTGAGTTCATTCCTTTGATTGTTTATATTAGTTTTTTACTAGTTGTTTATACTAGTGTTTTTAGAAAAGTGATTGAAAAAGAAATCGCTTTCGTATTATATAAATATCGAGTTCGGTAACTGTCCTATCTGAAGATCATCATACTAAAAGCACTTATGACCATTAAAAGTTCCATATTTTCTATTCCTATTCGTTAGTGTAATGCGGATTAAAAAAGGATCAGCATACCAGATGATACAAAGTGTCATCTGGTATGCTGATCATATCACGTGACAGCAGTTCATAATGGCCATATGATTTAACGTTAACATACTTATCCATTTTCTCTCACTCACTTCAACTTCGCACACTAATTCAAAGGAGATTAACAGAATTGATTAAATTTATAGATTATCTTTTTTATGACAATAATAGAAATTTAACAGCCAATATATAAAACTTAGAAAACAAGGAAAATAATTGCCTAATATCCAAAAGAGGAAAGCAGAGTGTTTTATATTTATATAATTCATCACACATACATGCGGGTAGATATATATTCATAATAGATATGTATATATACATATCTATTATGAAATGTAATTACCAACTATTACAATAGTTATAAACTTGTAACAAGAGTGTTAAATAAATATATATTCTGTAATTAAAAGTTTCTGAAAAAATTGTGTACATATAACTAGACATTTTTAAATTCCTTTTTACTATTTATTATTTTTGATGGAATACTTAACATTTTCCTTGGCATGTAAACTAATATACAAAATATGTGTATTATTAAGAATATTATATTCACAAAAATCATAACGGATTATTAATATATAATATTATTTAAATCAAACCCCTTTTATAACTGTCTTCGATTATCACCCTTTGAACAACTGCTTAGAAGGAAAATATCATTATTGAATAAAATATAGTTTGATCTTACATCCTCCAATAATTTTAGGTGCGGCTGGATATTTTATAAATGCAGTTAAGCAAAGTGACAAAATTCACTGAAGCCTATGGTATGAAAATGGAAAATCATCAAATTTCATCTAAAGGTAAGTTTTGCAAGCATATCAAGCGAAAATTAATGATGAATAGAAGCATTTATTGTTAAGGCTGTTTTCCATTTAAGACTATCACATCATGTTGTAAAATTGCGAGTTGATATTTTGATTTTGTTAATCAAAATGTATGATACGGGTGTAAATACACATACTGGCCAATGAATTAGTAACTTTTCAGATTTTTATTAAAATCTTGCTAAGGATGAAACATACAAATTTTTTATGATGTATTGTAAATGTCGTTAAAATATTAGCATAAATAGGATGTAAAAGTATAATTTGATGATGGATGAGTAAAATAAAAGGCGAAAAACGACATCACTTTTACCATTTCTGAAAAAGAACTTATTGTTGTATCCGTTTAGTAGGTGCCCCATTTTGAATACAAGAAATCTCATTGTATGATCAAAAGCAACCAAGTTAAAGGTTTTAAAAGTTTGAATCAAAACTCACAGTTCTTGTTTAGCCAATGTAACTGCAGTTCGTGCACAGTTTTACAAGAGCGTAATCGGCGTTGTCTGTGATGAATTAAACTCCCAAACTGAGACTCTGTTGTGCTTTTGACCACCAAGTCTCTTTCTAATTCAACCAAGGCTAATCAACAGATTTTCAGTTCAAGCTAGTCGAAGAGAAATGCAGAGGATTGGAATGCGTAGGGAGTATCATGATATGGGGAATGTTTTGCTGACATGGAAGTGATACAACTGTGTTTCTCGAGAGTAAGCAAACAGACATAAGATAACTAGATAAACTGGCAGATCAAGTGCACTGTGGAAGGATTTTTTTTTCTGACGACAACAGATACTTCATGGATGTTAATACAACTATACGCCATGACAGAAGACTTAAAACTATTTTGTTGAACATCAGTATGGTTAACACATTTTATGGCTACCACATAGCCATAAAATGTGTCACTTTCACCTTAAACTAATAGAAAATGAGTTGCATACGGTGAAAAGACGCATCCTACAATATTCTGCTTTTCCATCTAACTTAAAAAATCCAAAAACCTGATGAACCAATGTATAGTATTCGTTGGACATAAATGCACTCTCGAAGCATATAAACTTGATATACAAGAAAATAATATCTATTATCCGTGCTGAATATGGTCGAATAAAATATTGAGCTTAGGATTCTAATTCGTTAAGCAATATGTGAATGAAAAGATGAATAATCAAAACTATTGAATTTTTGAAAACCAAACAGAATAGTGATAATTATTCTATTTTGTTTTTAATTTTTAAATAGTTTATCTATATTAATATTTGTATTCATAAAACATGTTAACAAATAAAATGAAACTACGAATTCAGTATTTTGTGATAAGTCATTGAGTCACTCATAAACAAAAAAGCCTGCACAGAAACCTCGTATTTACTCTTTGTTTTGCATTGATACAGATTATTAGAAAGTTAAAAATGTAAAAAATAAACTTTAATTAAGTTTAACGCTGTCATGGCGAAATTGTATTTGATAATTGCTCTTTAAGCAATTTAAACGCACCTTAATTTGCTTTTAGGGATGTGTATACCAATAAAATACATCTAATACAAAAACTTATTTCCTTCAATAATCATGTTTTTTTATAAAGGATAATTTTTTATAAAGGATTTATAAAGGAATATAAGGAAAAATAAAAAAAAAAAACATTACGTAAAATATTAAAGAGGAGGTATAGTTATGTTTAACAAAATCAAGCAAAACACTGTTTAATAACAATTTTATGTTTTGTGCAACAATTTTAATTTAATTATTATGCAAACAAATAAATTTTTTAACAGAAAACTATTTATTAAATTTATTTTTAACTAAACAAGAGAAATTAAATTATTCCTCGGATTTAAGGAATAGGAACAACAATCAAAATGCTGACATTAAATGTGTATTGATTAACACGTGATGAAACTAAATGTTTCGTTCAAATTTACAGTGTGATGGTGAGTGAATGGAAATGATCTGGAAACCAATTGATGGATTCAGGATTTCGGTGAATGGATAATAGGATCTTTGTGGGGATTGAAAAGAGCCAGCAGGTCATCATCATCTTTCGATTGTTTCTTTTCTCGTACCTGTTTTCGGGAAGTAGGCCCAACGTAGAAACCGAAGACAGGGCCGTAGCCGTCGTAATATTCTTCCCCATATTCCTTGCCATCGTGAGAAGAGAAACTGTAACTGAACGGTACTTGTAGTGGAACGGTTGTTTCCTAACAAGAAAACGGAAATTTAAATAAAATACTTCATGGTGCATCTACTAATATACAATAGAACAGTATATCATCTAAACGAGTATAATATTATTTATAATTCATAATATTGAGCAGGTAAGATTATCATATTCAATCTGACTAATAAAGTAACTGATGACAATATACTAAACAGTCATTCTTGGTATTTTTATATTAAGGATAATTTACTTATCATGAAAATAAATATATTGATTTGGTAAAAATATTTATACAGAATTTGGAAGAAAAAAATCATTCAATCATACATATTTCAAATATCATTGAAATAATAAATATTTATTTGCTTTTCTTACGCATAACAAAGTCATAATTACAGGTAAATATGAATCAATAAATAAATTATTTTAAAAAAGTTGAGAAATACTTTTTCATGCATAAAAAAGTTATAATTTCCTTTTCTTATGCATAAAAAAGTTATAATTACAGGTAAATACGAATCAATAAATACATTATTTTATAGACTTGAGTAACACTTTTCCACAAAGAAAGCTATTTTTTTCTAATTTAATATTATAACGAAGCTTCAAGAGAAAGAAAAAACAAAGATGTGTTCAAGAAAAAATATGATTCTTTATTTTGAAAGTTTTCATTGGAAAATTCAAAATTATTTATATATCATTTGAAAAATAAAGCAGTTAAAGATATTTCTTACTAAGTACTGGCAAATGAGTAAATGTAGAATTCCATTGTTAAAACAGTCGGATACGGCCTCAAAATTGGTGGTTGATGCTTCAGTGTATATTTCAGCTTTTGTAATCTAGTCTTTTTTTTTTTTTTTTTTTTTATCGATTATACATTTTGAGTTAAGAATTATTTAAAAAATCATAATCGTCAATAATTAAGTTCCTTTTATTACATCTCTAATAATATTTGATATGTTAAGTTTAAAGAATATGAGAAATGTATGCTTGCCTTTATTTTCTACTTGAACAGATTACAATTACACATTTCGTGTTATCAGCATACTGGATTATTAAAAATAGTTAAATTTTTCAATATTCAAAGTTTTAATTTTCAATGATAGGAAATACAGTAGTTAATACAAATTTAAATTAATGCCATTAAAGCAATGTAGTATTGCTGCATAAAGAAAATAATATTGTTTGATTAATATGAACAGTAATCATTTTTAATATTAAAAAAAAGTTAAACAAAAGTGCTGATTAATTATTTTTGTGTGTTTATTGTCAGAAATATTTTCCTTATGTAAATCTGAATGAAATTAAAATTTTTAATTCAGCATTGCCATGATGTCATTTAAAAAAATCTATACAATTCTATACGAAAATTCACATTCAATAATCAGTTCGGCATATTTAAATATTGTATCACTTGAAACCTCTGTTAAAGGATTTTATTTTCTGATTTTAAATTTCAAGTGAAAAGCAAAGTTGATTTTTCGATTTTATTTTCAATATCTTATATAATTTTTATTTTTAGAAGATTATAAATTATTAACAATTGAATTTCCTTGAATTTAGTAGCAAATTTAACTTTTATTGTTATTTTTAATAGTTTAAAATATATTATATATTGCCCCAATTAAATAATATTAATGCAAATATTCAGAAAATAATTTTATTCAGATTGAAATTCCATTCCTGAAAATGTTTAGCGAAATATATCATAAAGAATTATCAGAACATTCATACATAATTAATAATAACAATTATAGAACTATAATGACAGTTATTAATACGATTAGGTTGTTTAATTTTTATACAATTTAATTGCATATTTTTTTACTAGATAATATCAATATTAGATTGTCACTTAAAATACAAGATGCTTTTTTAATTTGTACAGCAAATCTTCTTGTGAAATAATAGATAAGTATAATGGCTTGGAAATTTTTTAAATTGAAGTATTTCACACTACTTACAGGAAAATGTAAGACTTGGGTGTTGATGGTCTCCATAAAAGAGCAGGCAAATAGTATGACAAAGATCATCTAAATTACAAAAAAAGAATATTTATCATAGTTTAAAAACATGATAATTGAATATGACTTCTTTTTTAATATTAGTTTATAAGATCAATATGTAGCTTTGATAAATAAAATATCTCAATCGCGAAATATTATATTAAGAAAAAGAATAAACAGAAAAGTAATAGGAGCATTTGATAATTATAAACAAAGTTTTATAAGCATTAAAAAAGTATAAAAACTTATTTTATTTTTATATATTAATGTATTTATACAATTAAGGAATTACCACAGGATTATCATAGGATATAGTTCTATATCCAGCACCAACACATGCTGCAATATTTCTAAAAGATCAATTCTCCAGTTACGTAATATCTTATTAATAGTTAACAATGGATTTTACAACTTTTTATATCTACAAGCTTACAGTAAAATGTTTTACATTGAAAAATATATAAAATGATTAAAAATTTCCGAATCACTTACAGTTATAGTCCTACCATCTATATAAGCTTTAGTATTCCATAACAAAAGTCAGTTCTCATATTACGCAATATCTAATTAACAGCAGATAAAATAGGTAATTTTGTATAGTCTAAAAAGATTAATTAAAATGTTTCCTTTTCTAAAAGACTAAAAGAAAAGAAAATACTGAGTTGTCGGCTCCAATCATACCATCACTTGGATAATATGAAGATAATACTTACTGAAGATCAATCCTTACATTACATAATATTTTAATAACAGCTGATAATACATTTGACAATTTTTAATTTTCTAAGAAATTGAAGAAAATGCTAATCGAAGAAAACGCATTCTAATATTTCATGAGTAAACCTCATATTAACCTCATATTAAGCAGAAGTATTCATCATCTTTATTGACCCTTAAAACGAGCGATCTTTCACGTGGTTGTCACACGCTTTCCTAAAAGAGACGCAGTTTGTATGATATGAACATCAATATTTGTTGCGTATGAGGAGTTGCAGGTATTTCACTTTAATTAGTGGCTCATCTTGTTGAGGAACATTTTATATTTGAAGGAAGAAAACGGGCTAGTTCATGTTATTTTTGTGACACCTTTGCGAGAGTATGGACCACAAAGAATAAACTCACAATAGCATTGTGGGAATAAATTTAAAAGTGGAACATTAAGTTATTTAATAATTAAAAATACAGTCAAACTTAGAATATATGAATATAGAATCACAGTGATGTAGCAACTACTACATATCACGTTTGTTATTTAAGACAATTACTTATACATAGTTAAACCAATATAGATTCTCAATCAATTAAAAAAAATTTCAAAGTTGAATAACAATAGTATCCATAATGAATTTATAAAAACTATTTATAATTCACTGAAAACATTGGAAATTACTAACGAGATAGTATGTAACATCAGGCTTTTGTTTCATTTCAATAAAATGTGAGTTTGAATATAGTAAATATAGTAGTTCTGTTAAAAAGTATTTTTTTAATTAAATCTAAAAGATTTTTATACTATATGTAATTGATTCAACATATTATGAAAACCTAGAAGCTTCAACAATTGATATAAAATTGATGAAATCTCAATTCATTTTTTCAGAAAAAGAAGAAAGCCTTCCAATATATTTATGGTACCGAAAATATAGCTTGGAACTAAACGCTGATAGAATTTTCATTGTTTATTCATTATTGCTAAGTGTGATGAACTAACATTAGGAATTATATTGTCGACCGGAAGCGCAAGTTATATTGACATTAATATAAATCATATAATATTACAGCATGAAAACACCCTGTTCTGTACCGGAATCTTACCAGGTTGATGTCTTTTTATTGTAACCATTCTTATTTATCAAAAAAAAAAAAAAAAAAAAAAAAAAGTGACGAATGTAATTTTACAAGAAAGGGCTGTACACCCTATTATAACAAATAATTTGATGATATAAACTTAAATTTAGAAAGAATAGCTTTGTAAGTAATAGTTAGTGTTATAATAAAGCTTGTAGAGATATAAGTCCACAAAAACTTTTTCAGAAGGAAGAAGCAAGGTAATGAAATTCATACTTTGATGCGACAATGATATGGATATTCTGAAGATGATGCAAAATGGGAAAAATTAAATGTCACATGATGAATACTTTTTTAATTCATGGTATTCAGTGGATTATTGTATATCAAAAAATGCATTATTTTATGTTTTTTGCATATTGCTCGCAGACTGAACATTCTGGCAATAAAGAAGAATGATTTGTTTTAAAGTTGCTTTCGAATTTTCAACTATAGGGAAAGTAATTTATGCAGTCAGAGACGTTTGTATTACAAATAAAAAGTTGGTATTGCACTTTAGCTTTCTATTCCAAGTCTGCCAGTTGGATCCTTTAGAGTTTCCAGATTTTCCTCCCTTGTAGATAATAGAACACAGTCCACTGTCTGCGAAAATACTCTCATAATATTATGTGGAAGTTATCAAAATGCTTTTCAACGATTTTTAACTGTAAGGCTATCTACTTTGCATAACCTAACCAATAACCATCAGCATGAATGTCATTATATTCGTAGAAATTCTTATGGAACATATTCGCTTTTAATGATTAATCTTCCTTTTCATTTGTCACATCATACTTACATAGTAGGGGTGTAGGGCAGCCCCGGATTGTACCTTAAGTTTAACGGGTTTAAAATACTCACCTATCACCAAGCATATTGTAGCTTTGAACCACGGTCAGGTAACGAGATTACACCAGAATTAGTATCGCAATCCTGCTACACTGTTTGTGGAACAATCATTTTATGGCTTCATCCACATGTTGAATGTTCTTTTTTTGTTTCGATCCTCCACCGTCCTTCTGATGTCCCAGCGTACAATAAAAATGCAACTTTTTTCTTTTTTAATAACACTGTATACGCATATTACAGATGATAATTAACTTTTTTATAATCAGTGAAATGTCATGTAGTTTATGAAGAAGACTCTCAGTAAATTAGATTTGCATCTTAATCTTCAAAACCCGTGGCAAACTCTGCACATAATTGCTAACAGTAACAATTATCCGTGAATGTTTTTATTGTATGTCTAATTTTATTATGGACTCATAGTTGATCCCCAAATATTCCACAAAAATACTTTTGAAGACTAGGATTTTTAATAGTCGTTAACTTCAGTTCTTATTCAGCAAAGAATTCTTTTCTTTTAAATCAATATACCATTTTCAAACTAAGAAAGTCTTTCAAGGCTGAACTTATAATCAATTTGATATGTAATAAGTAGAAATAATCTTCAAGATATTTTAAATTTTTGTTACCTCTATTTTTAAGTGTACAATTTACATCACAAAAATATACCAAAACTCAAGCTATTTTTTATTTTTTCAGTAATCTAACTACCTATAATCATGCGATTTTACCGCAATATTATAATCAATTGATTATAATTTACAAATTAATGTTCATTATTTTGAAAAATTTGCAGCTGTATATAAATAAAGCCCATAACTGTACATAAAAATATAAATAATCTCCCACAACATCCTTTAAATATTTCCATTTAGATTTGAAATGAAAAAAGAAGAAAAATTCAAATATTACGCTTATTTTTTTTTTTCAATGACACAGAGAAAAACATTTTCTTTAATGAAAACATTTAACTTATAAAAATAACTTCCATTTAATTAAAAAATTTGAAAAATGTTGATTTTTAAGATTTCTTTCAAAATAAAATATACTTTTAAAGAATTGCTTAAAGCACAGTTCTCAAAATACCCTGTACCTGTGTAGAAAATTTATAAAATGATCTCTAAACATTTACGTATAGATTCTTTCTTTGAAAATCATCTGGATTTTATTAAAACTCTGGTAAAGAATTGCAGAGGGTTATAAATATATTGTTTGATATATTTGTTATATTTCATTAACAATTTTCTTCATTTTGTAAAACAATTCCAACTAATAAATTAAAAAAAAGAAAAATTAAAAAAAAAAAGAAAAAGCACTTGCCTTCTATATTATGAAATTTTGAAAAACATATTTTAAATTATTAAAAAAATATAACAAATAATAATCTAAAGGGCAATATAAATAACTATGACAAAGAGTAACAAATCTAATCAAACCTGAATGAAAGCCGACACACTACATCCAAGCAGTAGCATTTTCATCCGTGCCGCCAGGAGTCGCACAGCTTGAAGAAAAACCGAACAGAAGAAGATGCATTTGTTGTTATAAGAACGATGGGATTTTAGGTCACTGAGTAAGGAGATGTCGCGACGATTCACTGATGCCACTTGGAAGTCACAATAATGGTCCTGGAAATCGAATGTTTCCATTGTTTTCCACCTCATTTCACATGGAGCTGAAGAGCTCGTAATGTAAGCAGTAATCCATCTTTTAATCGGATAGGAAATGAGAAAAGATTCTTACTTTCTGACAATCTCTATTTTTGAAAGTAATGATTATTTACCTCCTATCGATTGCTTAAAAAGTATTTATTTTCATCTACGATGGTTGTCATCAATTGCTACTTTTAACGCTAATCGTTAGTCATTATCCATAGAAAGTTTTTTTTTCTTACCAATTATTTGCATGAAAGATGATGAAGAGGCGTTGTTCATTTCCGAGATAAAAAAAATACACAAATGGTTAACGAAGTAAGGAAAATTCTTTGAAAAAGTACGATATTATTCGTAAATGGAGTTCTGGCATTTGAAATCATCTTAAATCGACTCGTCTATCTTTATAAATGGTGTTTAATGTTTCTACATAAATTCAACTTTTTGTTCTCATTACATATAAATATAATTTTTTTTTAAAGAACGGTTTAAAAAGTTCTTGAAAAGACCTAATAATGCATACTTTTACCGATAAATTGCGGAAAAAAAAAACGCATTGCGAAAAATATTTCTGGTTACTATTGTTTTTTAAACTATTGTTTTTTTTTTAAATTAAATTTTTTTTTTAAATTAACTCATATTGTTTAAAATTAATTTTTTAAATTAACTCATTGATTGACTTTTAACAGCCAATATAGACTACAGATTCACTGATGTAAAAGAAGACCATTGTAAATTCATAAATTTCCCTCCTAATGATGCTCAAACGTCATGATTGTGATATGAAATGTGATTTAATTCCTAGGCTTCATAAGCACTCAAAAAAACTTCTAAATTATACAACTTAGAAGCATTGTTACTGTTTCACCACCAGTTAAAACTGAATAGTAGAAATTGTTTACTTTACGAAATTTCTTTTGAATTTTATCAGACTATTTCACTTAACAGGCTGCACATTAAATATTTGCATTTATCAATAGACTAAATTATAATATTTTGTGTCTCTGCAAAACTATTGAGTGTTTTCTTAAATGAAATTTGCACAAACACATTGATTGACTTTTAAATGTTACGCAGTAGCCAAGGTTCATGTTTCAGGCACAGAAGAGGCTCATTAAACAAAACAAAGTTTACTTTTTAAACTGCCAAGATGGTTAATCCCACAAATTTCTGACTCGAAGTAAAATATGCACTTAGGTAGGATTCTCGATAAACTAATTTCAATTCCATTAATTCATATTACTGAAACATAAAAATGTGGGAAACAATTGCACTAAGGAGCTACTGTAATCTTTTTGGAAACGGTGTAATAGGTAGGATAGGAAAATAACCAATTCCATAATTAACCTAATAAAAATAGTTGTATGGAATGGACGTTTGAAGGTTAAATGTTCTCTAAGATTCAATTATCATCTCTGGTGTGACGGAGCGAGGATAAGGGAATTCCAGTTCAAGTGTCAATCTTTACAATTGGATTACAAATTTGATTTGCACACATTTTGATAATTTATTGGTTACTAAATTATCGAACTTCTAACAATTAGTTGTTAAATATATAAAAAGGAAAATTTTAAAATATAATAAAAATTTATTTCTACTACATTTGTAAGAACTGGATGATAATTTTGGATAGCTTTTCTGCCAAATTTGAATTGGAATTAGCGAATTTAGTTTTTCGATAAAATGAAGAAAAAAGCATTCAAGGAAATGAAGAAAAAAGCATTCAAGGAAAAATATTGAAGGATGAGTATTAAAGCTGAAATAAAGTGACATAGCTTACAGCAATAACATAAAAAGGAAAAGAATGCAACTAATCTCAGGAGGAATAGGTATTGTTTTTACACGTTTTTATTGTTGATAAAATCCTCCAATTATAAACATAGACGCTGTCAAAAATTAGTAATGAAATATATAATTAGATACGTTTGTTTGCACGTTATTGGCACACTATGTGTTTCAAGAAATACATATTATATACACATAATTTTTGCACGCGATCGGGCCCTCTCAATATGATGATCTTTGTTAGGTTAGCTATCGAATTTGTTCTTTTCAAACACATTCATGATACCTTTTTTAAAAATATTAATGTTGCTTAGTAGTAAAATCAGTTCTCAGGTTTCTGCTTCTAAATTAAAATGACCCATCCATTTTCGGGGTCCCAATAACACTCCCACTGGGTGCAACATTATGTGCCATCACGTCTGTGCCTTGTAGTGTTGAAAGGTGATAAACCAAGTGGCCTAGCTTGGGAGAATTAAAAACATATTTGTATTTCAGTAATATAAATGAAAATCTTATAATAATGGAATCGAAGCTATGTTGTTGTAATTCGTTTCCAAGTGCATTTTAACATGAATGTGTGTTTATAATATAAGTGTTTTGAGAATAATAACTGATTTTAATTGTCTGCTCTTTATTCTGTGGTTATAGACAAACACAAACCTTAAGGTATGACTTTATATCAAACTAATAGCATTACAACTGGAAAATTTTTACCCAATATTGACAGTGTCTTTTCTAAAGTCAGAGATAGTAATTTAGTTGTTTACATCTAAAAAATATTCATTATAATATTCGATAAAACTAGTCAATTGATTGTTGGGTTACATAGTATTACATAAATTTAGTTGGATTACATAAATATTTAACACACCATTTTTAATAATCTTCATAACATGAGTCTTGCTTGAGTTTACGTTCGCTCATAGTAGTTATTTTTCTTAAATCACTTAAATCATAAGTTCTTTAATGGGTAAAAATAAACACATAAAAAAATAACAGTTGAAATATTTTAATATGTATTATTTAGCATTATGTGGAAGGATATTTTTGCTTTTGCCATTTACTATCACCGAAATGTAATAACCTTATTGGGATAATTTTTAAGTATTTTCATACTGTTTTAACATTTACGTAATACATTGGAAAGAAGTCAACAAATCAACTCTTAATGAAGCTGAAGGGAAAATCACTATTTATAGAGCAATAATCTCCAGAAATTTAAATTCATTTGATCTAAAGTTATAAAATTATATGAAAACAATGAAATTAATATTTTTTATTGCCCATGTTAATGTTTTTATTTAATTTCCAATACGGCTCAAACAATATACATTTTTTTCAGTGTAATATTAATTTAAAATGCAATAAAAAGTAAAAATTGCATGCGTTTAAAAACTGTACACTGTTAAAAAAAAACGGAAGAAATACAGTAAAAATCACTGTTATTTAAATAGCTATAACAGGAACATTGAAGATTACAGTAAATTTTACTGTAAAATTCAGAGAGAGAAAATCGCTTGTCACTGCGCATGCGTTTCAAATTGGTGGGATTATCGTTTGCTTTTATTCTAAAACGACGCCATTATTTATTTTCATTTGCATTCGTTTCCGTGAAATTATAAACGTTGCTTGTGTTTAGAATTTTGAAAGGTTTGAATTTCCCTTGTAACTGAATTAGCAAATATAAGGTAATACAATTTTCTTATTATTTATTATACAAGCTATTAGTTTACTTTTATTGATATAAATTCGTATAAATTCGATTGAATATTTCAGAAAATTCTAAGCTCAATTTATACAAAGGAGTTTGAATAAAGTGTCAATATATTTTTACAAGTTTATTAAAATTTAGAATGTTTTGTACTAGTTTGTTAATATAGCTGATTGATATTTTAATCATGAAAACTTCTTAGAAATTATAATAATATTTTATTTAAGCGTTTTGATTGTTATAAAAATTACTTGATTATCGAATTTCATTTTCTAAAGAAATAGAATTATATGTTTTATATTTTTTTAGAATTCTTTTATTAAGTATGTTAAATTCCTAGAATAAAAAAAAACTATAGAATAAAGAACTATAATTAAGAAACAGAAGTACATGAGCGAAAGCTTTCTAATTTGTTTTTACCTAATTTATTTAACATATGTTGTGCTCATCATTTTTCTAATACTATTGTATACGTATGGTATTTAGTATTATAGTAAACATAGTGCACATTAAACTTTACCTTCTAACATAGTTGCAACTTTTTAAAAAGTTAAAACATTTTAAATATGTAGATGTTTTGGAAGATTAAAAAATTACAAAGGAGGTGTAAGATTTGTAAAGAAAGTTTAATAGAAAAGTTGCATAATAACTATTAATAGTAGGACTATGCTGGCTAAAGTCTTTTGGTAATTCCAGGTACATTTGAAAACTGGAATAGGTGTTAAATTTTTGCAAGCAAATCTGCTGTATGTCTAATTTCTATTTTTTGTATTTCAAGTGCTTATTCAACATTAACCCCTCTCGAGGGACCAAATCCAAAAAATCTGTCAAAGATGGTGTTCAAGCATGCGTATTATCTTTTTTAAATAATTTGTCTAATTTTGAATGGTTATGATTATAATGTAGGATAAATAAACAAAAAAAGTTCTTTGCTATTGTTTGTGTGTTGTCAATTATTAAATAGAAACTCTTTATTTCCTCAGAATTTTTATTTGATTTTATTATTATGGAAAAAAGTTTAAAGGACAAAAAAATCTAAATAATATCAAAAAGTTAACTTTTATTGTCTGTACAGTATAATTGAAATATCATATTGTTAACTAATTGCCCTTCGTATTTTTAGTAAAAAGGAATTTTTTGAAGGTTTTATTTTATCCTTAGTCTATACAATTGGTAGGTAAATCATATATTGATTTTATGTTTAGTTTTATATCTTATTCAATATAACTATTCTTTCTTTATTTCTTAAAAATTCGTTATAAAATTCAACCTACATTTAAAATTACGACTTAGCGGTAAAAAGTCTAAATAACTAATCATCGTGTATGGTATTGAAAGTTAAATAATTAATAACAGAATGATCTGAAAAATGATATCTTCTGCAATGTAACATTTATATTCTTTATGCTACGTATATTAAATTACAAATTGCTTCACATTTCAATCATTAATATTTGTTAAATTACTTAGCACATAATAAGAAAGTTGGCTATTGTGTATTTTATGCTTTCAGTTAAAATAAAAATATAACAATGATGCGTTTCAATGAATTTCAATTCTACTAGAAATTCAATAAAATTGGCCAAAAAACAGAAAGAGTTTTTGTATTTAAACATTAAATATGTTAACATTTGATAGAACATGAAAGAAATATCTTATGTATTTCAATTGGAAATCATTTAAATAACAATCATAGTAATTAAACATTGTGTCTCGATTCATTATACATTTATCTTTAAATATTTATCAAACTGCTTATGCAAAAAATATTTGTAAAATGAAAAGTATATATTTTAAATTGTTTGATTCTAAAAAATAGTTAAATAAAAAAGTTAATAGTTTTAAAAATAATTATGTTATAATATAAATCTTTCGGCATCCATAATATGTTATGAGTTTCAAGAGGACATTAATGCACTTATTTAATGAGAAAAGGAATAAATTAAATTTTCTTAATTGCATTTTCTTGTCACGAGAAAAATAATCTACATTTCTTTCAAAAATTATCTTACATAAAAATTAACTCCTAAATAAATGTTTCATGAGAACTAAAACAAAGTGGAGGAGGGAATGAAAATCGAAAAAAAATTATGAAAACCTGATGATAGCTGTAAATAGCAACAGGTTTTAAAATAGGTTCTGGAAAGGTTGAAGTAAAATACATAGTAAAAAGTGCAGTAAAAATTACATCAAAAAATGCAGTAAAAATTACAGCAAAAAGTGCTGTAAAAATTACAGCAAAATATGCTGTAAAAATTACAGTTAAGTATGCTGAAAAATTTTTACGGATATGCTGTAAATTTACAGTAGATTATACTGGCGCCCAAATTGCCAGCACTTTTTGCTGTAAAATAACAGTGTTTTTTTTTAGAGTGTAGTTAACAGTGATATTTTAATTTTCTGAAGTTTTATTCTTTCCTTAAGAGATATGTTCTATATCATTAAAGTAAAAGGCCTTCGAAATTTATGTGGTTTTTAAGACTTATAGCTATTTTAAAATATTCAATATTAAAAGCCTTTATTTAAACACTTTCGGACAAAATACCATATACGATACATCTCCTAAAATATAAACTATGATGTGAAAGATCCGATTTGGTCCCATGGTTCACGTATAAAATAATGGGGACGAAAATCACATTATTTGTAGGAACATAATGTATACAAAATGAAATCAGTTGCCCCACAGATTGCATATCGCCAGAGTCGATCTTGCTTAAAAGAAGTTATTGTTAATTATCTATTTTTGAAAACTGATTTTTTTCTTTAAAATAGAATATTTTTAAATGCAAAATGACATGTACTTAAATGAGAGAAAAAACATAAACTTATAAAAAGAATAAAATCGATTATATTTTCAAAACATTTTATGAAACATTACACAGTGTGTTAAAATTAATATTAAACATTTCTATATTTTAAACTTAAGTTTGAAGGAAATCCAACTAAAACTCATAGCTGAAATCATCAGACATCAAAAGATTTCAGTATTGTTACTGTTTTTGGAGTCCTTTGGAAATTATCTTGAGCATTGAACTCTAATGTTCTAAATCAAGTTTCCAGAGAAATTATTTTTATATGATTTTAATAACGTATTGATGGGATGATTGATGTTCCAAGTCATCTTTCTTTGACTTCATTCGTTTTCTGCCCTTTTTTGAAAGTTTCTTTCGTGGGAGGGTGTCAAGGTCGACTTCACTGAGGTCATACGTTGGTTGACCGCCTGGTGACATTGCATGATTGCTCACACTATCCTCTTCAGGTACCTGTTGAACGTCATAAGCAGATCGCGAATGTGTGTTTCGATGCGGATGTTCATTATGGTAGTCTCTCAGACTTGAACGCATTCTATTATCGTAAGATCGACTACCATGAGGATGGTAAACTGGTCTCAACTCCTCACGAATAACGGTGTCCCTTTCATTTCCTAAGGGATAAGGAACAAATTGCTGTTTCGTGCGGTCTTGTGGAATCAAACTAGCTACATTCGCCACGTCGTATGGCCTGTGTTGTTCATGATTTGTTCTCAAGTCACCAGGTGCAGTCTGATGTTGATTAGGAAAAGGTTTTTGCAAGTATTTTGGTAAGGACTCGCGTGGGACTAGAGTGTAGTGTGGTACTTGACGATAAGCTGGTTTATTTGGTGGAATTTCACGTTCTAGCTTGCCAGGACTGGATGTAAGAGGTTTTTCGTGTATCATATTGATGGTTCTATAGTTATGATGACGTGGAGGTTGATGTCTGAGTGAAGGTTGATGCTGGCTAGGATAGTTGCTTTCCATTTGTTGGGGTCGTACTTCGTGGTTTACTGGGATATAATATCTGTTTCGATCTTGCTGCTCATTGCCGATTTGAGGATTTCTAATTGGATGGGTGTTATGATAAAGGCTTTTCTGTAAATCACTAATTTGTGATTGATGTGGTATACTTTCTGGATGTCTATATTCAGAATTTGTTTGAAAGTTTTGAGTATTTTGATTTGATATTATTCTTTGATCTCTATGTCTGTCATGTTCATTATTGCTACTTAATGGCTGGTCAAGATGACTTTTTGGAGTACTTTTAGGAACATAGTAATGTCTATGATTTGGCATTCTGTCCTGATTTTGAATTTGAGAATGAAGGTAAGTCCGCTCATATTCTGGTCTCAAATTTTCGTAGTGCCCCTGCTGTTTTTCATTGGGTCTTCCGGAGGGAGTTGGATTTACTAAAGGGTAAATTGGCATAGGAGCACTTTGAATAATAGGAACATGCTCTCTCACAGGCATTCCATGAAATGTTTGTGGTTCATGAGTTATTTGCTGACCCCCATTTTGGGAATAAGAATTACCTTGATAATCAGGTTGGTGTTGATAGTTTGAAACTATTCCTTGAGAGTAAGCAGGATGAGTTACCATCATGTCCAAAGGAATATTTCCACTGTGGCTTCGAGCTCCATTGCTCAGCGCACGAGGAAGAACCTCCCTTTCAAAATTCTGTTCTAAATGCCTTATGTTCTCCATTGGCGAAAAATGATTACCGTTAGAAAATAAAGACTGGGGGAGCAGCGAACGCATCGCAGCGAAAGGAAGTATGTCAGCAAACTCGTCCGGAGAAAAATACGAACTCTGGTCTTGCCGAGATGGTTCCAAGCCTTTTAAAGTCAAATCTTCATTTAAGCTCCCAGAAGAACGCTCTTTTCTCATGTCTATCTCTGAATTATATGTGGGCGAATATCTATCTAGTGATTGGTCAGTGGCTTGGACTTCTTTCGTGGCAGCAATTATCAAATCCACTTTGTCCTTAGTATCTTCGCCTGAAAGTATCTTCAGTTGGATGGCTTTTTTCTCGGCTTCAATCAAATTTCCATTTTGGGAGGAAGGCTTTGATTGTTTTACACCATCTCTTGGATTAATGAACACTTGTATACCTGGAGTTCTTTTTTTCTGAAAAGTAATGTACCTATATTTCATTATTTTTTCCATAATGTTTACAAAACCACAAAAAATAAAATGATCTAATATAATAAAACTATTGAAATAAGTTAAATTTCATATTTTGAATTTCACAGATGATATGATCCTTATTTTTTCATTTTTCATAAAATATAAATATAATATCACTATATTCTTAATGTATATAGTTATTATATTTATATTCTAGCTTAAATACTCCTGCATGTAAATATTCAATTGAGAATTAATCGACAGTCTTAAAGTATTATTTCGAGTATGTTTTTCCAAAAAATACTACATTCTTTAAAATTAAATGCCATATATTTTTATGATATTTGAAGATGATTAATTTCTCTCGAAATGTTAATAATTTCAAGGAAAAATGTTTCTTTCTGTACCACTTCTCTTGAGATACTGGAATCCAACTCCCTGTCAATAAAAATTTTAGAAGAAATTATGAGGAGTATGTCCACGTGTTTATCAACAGCCTTTAGCTGTTGTAAAACAACAGCCACTGTTCTGTATTAAATTCATTTACTTTGCTGTGAAGAGCCTCATCAGTTGACGCAATTTAATCCTTTGCTATTTTGATTAATTGGAAAAAAATAATAGAAGACGTAGTAAAGTAGTGTTCAGCAATCACAATACGACAGTAAGAAATAAGTTACATATTAACAGTAAAAAATGAGTTAGTTTATAAAGCTTACATCGTTATTTATTGTTTTCTAGAAAATAACAAGACACTCAAAACAAATTGCCGACTCACGTGATATAAAATAACATGTGATTTAGTTAACATGCCAAAAATAGTTCCCTTTTATACATCAACAGATGAAATTATAGTGGATTTGAGTTGCGAAAAGGTATCCAATAGAATTAAAGTACGGGTGTTTTGTTAATGTACGCAGTAGAAATAATGTAGTTAACAAAAATAAAATAACGTCAAGTACGTCTTAGACACATTCGAAATTGTACAATTTGATGATAGTGAAAATGTGAGCGGGTTTTCAGAACTGACAACATTAAGAACTATCCTTTAAATATAAAGGCAAACCAATTAATGAATATACTCGAAAAAAAGATATGCATATTATATATATGGATATTTGTAAAAAATCAATGAAATGTTATTAAAAAAATATTTTTTTAAATCAATTTATTACATCAAACAGTTAAATTAATTATAAACTTTAAAAAAAATGTTTTAAAATTTTAAGCATGTTTTTAAATAGACTTCTTAAACCAGTAAAGAAAGAATACAAAAAAAAGTATGAACAGAAAATTGAATTGAATTTTTTTACCTGTTTGGTTTCTTGCCCGAAACTGGAATTAACTATCACCAGGCAAAATAGTATTACCTGAAATAAAAAAGGAAAATATATATTTAAATATTTGACACCACGTAATGGATAGCTCAACACCCAAAAACAGTTGTGAGGTACTTGAATATCTCTTGCAACTTATCTACCGGGAAGATTTTCAACACATTTTTGGCTCAATTGTAGAAGTGCTCCATATTCATGTGTCATAAAAAAAATTACCTTTCAAGTGCTTACCCAAAAAGAAGTGTATGCAGAAAAGAAACATACATTATAGTCTCAACAGTGGCTGGGATCAAGTATGAGTTTATTATGGTTCACTATCAATGAAAAGAATTCATGGTAAATGTTCGTATGCCTAAAAATTTCTTTTGCCATTAGGCTAATACTAATAAGTATTGTTACTTTGAATGAATTTTGACCTTTGAGCAGTTCTTTTTCTTAAAAATGTTCCCGAAGAAAAGCTTACAAAAAAAAAAAGAACACTGAAAAAATTTATTCAATATTTATTTCCGATTAGACGTGAGAAATTTTTTTTATAGAAAATATATTTATAAAAATAAGTATTGTTGATGAAATATTATCTGCAGCTTATTTGCTTCGGTTTAAAATTGTTACTTTTAATAATGATTTAAATCTCATGGAATTTTGTTGCAAATTAAGCTTACTAATTATATATTACATTCATAATTAATCTTCAAATAGTCATTTATTGATTATCAAAATTTTAATAAGTCATTTTTGGATCAAATGATGTAAAACTGATTAAAATACTAGACTTGAATGCCATAGATAGATGTATGCATTGATCATTATTACTATAACTAGACGTCTGAATAATACCAGTATCTAATATAAATTGAAACATGAAATAATCAAAACAATAGTTCAACAGAACTTATCTTTTGGTATATCAATTACTTAAAATCTATGTTCTTCCGTTACATCTGGTTATTACGAAACTTTTCCAAATGCTTATTTTAGATGCACCCAGAAAAGAAATTGGCTGGGATAACAAATCGAAATGAGTAAGAATGATTTTAATTATTAATTTAAAACTAAACGAAATTAATTAATTTTTTTTTCTTGTATTGGATCTAAAATATTTTCATGTTACCAGAAAAACATTTTTAAGCAAATTATTTGCTTAAAATTGCAAATCGAAAATATATAATATCTTACGAATCATTAAAACTTTGTAATTCTTTTATAGCTAGATATTTAATGTTAATGTTCTTACATATATATATTTTTAAATGACCTTTAGTATAAGTAAATCTATTTCTCGTATTCGAAATTTAGATGACCAATTGCACAAAGTTTTCAAGTAGATTAAATTATTTAATTTGCTTTGATTTGCTCATGGGGCGATTCGAATAATGATTGGAAAATATCAGTCTGGGCAATGACGTCATATGAAAAAGCTTCTTCCATTATTCACTGATAAATTATCTATTTTACGGATTACTTGAACTCTTTCCTTCATTATATTTTACTTTTTTAAATGACATACTACAATATCAAAAAAATCTCTATCGCTTGAGCAATCATAAAATGAAATCAATTATTTTATATTCGTAAAGTGCTGAAAATATGTATACTCATCTTACAGATATTTTTTTTAAAAAATTAAACCATCAAATTATAAAGAAGAGCATTTATAAATTACTTAATAAAAATATCTTAAATATAGAGTTTATGCTATAAAAAAGATTGAGAAATACCCCCATATTGGCTTATGTGTTTTTTAATTAATTTTAATAATTACTTTTAATATGCTTATAGTTCCCATTTCATCTGTACTCTTCAT
This sequence comes from Latrodectus geometricus, assembly GCA_026290005.1. Classification (NCBI taxonomy): domain Eukaryota; kingdom Metazoa; phylum Arthropoda; class Arachnida; order Araneae; family Theridiidae; genus Latrodectus; species Latrodectus geometricus. The sequence continues at coordinate 2,695 of JAPDSC010074412.1, read as the reverse complement.
ATTTTATATTATAATTACCTTGAAGTCGAATGAAAAAGCCTCCCAGAAAATTTTAATGTAAATGTTATTTAAAATATTAAAAGGAAATAAACAATTTTGATAGTTTATTTATTTTACATCAAAATTAAAATTATTATCCTTATTTACTTATTTTATTTAAGAATTTACGGCATCATTTTGGGAGAGATTCCACAAGTACGGTACTTCAAAATTTTGTTAAGCAAAAGTTGGCTTGATTGTCGCTTATAGTCATTTTTTTAATCTGAAAGCTAATTCATCTGGGAAATATTGGATTAAAATATATAAGTTACAAACCACTATAAACATCCCCGCCAAGATAAAAAAGTCGAACCCACAAACTTTTTATCTTGAATTCATGGAGAGAGCTAATCATTTATCTGGCAGCTTGAATTTAGAGAGGAATGATTTTTGATTAAAATTTATTGCTTGTTGGATATGGAAAAATTCTCACTTGAAATTTTCGTGGAATTTTAAAGTACACTCTACCATTTTTATTGTACCTAAAAGATCACTTTTAGATACACAAAAAATAAAACAATTTTGTCATTATATTATATCGTTGTTTTATCATTGCATTATAGCATTCTTCATATGACATATATTTATTGATGCAGGTGAATATGCTAAGCAAATTCATTTGGAAAAATTACAAGGATGTGTGAAGCACAAAAAAGTAAGTTAATTTTTTTTTTTTAAGAAATCCCTATTTCCATTATTTTAAGTAGCTTTCATTAAAGATTCAACTCAACATGAAACTTTTCTCAACCAAAATATTTATCGATGGTTGCTTTTCTTATAATTCATAAATGTTTACCATATAATTTAGTACTTAAGTCAATAAAAATAAATTATTCTGATTATCTCAGTTACAAAATATAAAATAGCTGAATACAGCCACCGTTGCGCTTGTGGTCCATCATGCACATATATCGATGTGAGTGCTTTGACACCTCACAGTGAACAACCTAAAGGCTAAAGGCCGTTATAAGGCATTTTAATATCCGCCGCATAATTTGCATTCCGTTAAAATTTTTCCCATATAATTCCCATATCGCAAGGAAGGAAATTTGGAAGATTACCAAGCATCCACGACGATAAAACAATCATGTAGAGGGCAAAATACATCTCTCCTTTTAAACAATTGCTAGACTTGAACTTGGAATCATCTTATGCTCTGAAGAATGTTGTTCTACACATTGTAAGTAAATGTTGAATTCCTCTAGGCAAGAGTTAGGAATTTTTTTCAAAATCCACCTTTTACTAGACATGAGCACTCATGTCTAGTAAAAGGTGGATTAGTCAGTTTTTTTAAGTGAACTTTGAAAAATTTTGAGCAGTTAAGTTATTGATATAGTGTGAAATGGATACAAAGAAAACCCAGAAATTTCCTTTCTCTTATCTTTTCTATTCCCCATCTCTCAAGTTTTAGTGATCGTATGTATTTTTCGTAACCCATGTTACGTTATGTTAATCATCAATTTTTGAAATTTCTGGATAGGAATTCTCGATGAATCCCTCAGAATTGTCTCTATTTTTAAGTTCTGCCTTTTTTGATGAATTAGCTCAGAATTTTAACTTTCCTTAGACAAATAAATGATTTTTATGTAAATTCAATCTGGTTTTAAAAAATTGATTTAAGTTATTTAAGAATCCAAAAATTGAAAAAGAAAGTCGTAAAATTTCTAGTGTTTATTTATTTTCTTTAGAGTAATAAATATTGAAATAACATTTCTTATAATATTTTTAAGGGAAAATATAAAATAAAGAATTAGAATAACAAAGTTATACGAATTGTAAAAAATGGAAATCATAGAATATATACGCTTTCTTAAATAACTGCCGTATTATTCAGCATTGAAAAGAATTGGCAATATGATAAGCTTCTGAAAAAAAAAATAATGGAAAAGGAAACGAATCTAGAAATATTGAATTCATTTCTTTGATGTATGGAATTATTCAAAAAGTGATGATTCGTCTTAT
>JAPDSC010074404.1:20995-42064 GCA_026290005.1 Latrodectus geometricus | reverse complement strand
TATATATATATATATATATATATATATATATATATATATATATATATTATATCATACCTTAGCGTCTTCTGTAGCTTGTAACATTTTGTCCTCTCAAGACGATTGGTTGAAGCTGGTTTACGCTTACATAAGCCTTTGAGGTAAAAGTCACTTTATTATCTATAGTAAAGCTGTAACATATTTAATAACAATAGACAAAAAAACATTCCTTAAGATATTTCAATAATTTTCTTAAGGTTATACGTATGTTTGCATGGATAATTTGTTAGTAAATTTTATCAATCCCAATTTATTATTTTCTTCGGTAAGATACATACATAAGGGAGAGAATAATCCTTAAAGTTTGCACACAGTACTCTCAAAAAATCCTTCTATATATATTTTTCTTTCTATATTTTAAAATCATGTTTAGATGATTGAAAGAAATTTTTTGTATTCAGTATCTTATCTAAAACCTACATGCTTAAAATATTTTAGCTAGTTTTAAAATTGCGTTTTTATGCTCTACTGCGTATTAATATGCTATATTTTAAATCCCATGAATTAATTAACTCTTAACATTTACCTACAAATCTCAATTTTCTTCAGATTCATCCATTGCTTCGTCATAAACAATTATCATGTTTATCAGCTGACTGTTAATTCACAGAAACGGGATTCAAATTCAGTGAGTAATTGTTTTTTTCTTAAACGGGATTATGCTCCTTTCATGTATGTAAACCATATGCCACACATCTCAATCAAATTTTTTTCCAATAGAAATACAAAGCCATTACACTTGGATTTTTACTGTAGGATACTATCTCTTACGAATTTAGCCACCTCTAATAGTTTTGTAAATACGTTTAACAGGCAACGAAATGTTGATTCTATGATGTCGAGCACATCACACTTATGAGTACCTCACCATAAATAAATTTTCAATCAGATAATGTTCGAATCAATTAAAGTCCCTTAACTGTGGATTGCTTTCATTCAATTAAGATATTGTCATAAACGCCACCAGTAATTTCACAAACAAAAACTAATTTGGATTTCGAAGGCAGCTAGATTCTGATACCTTAACATATGGCAGACATTGGAAAATAATGAAATTTTCTTATAGAATTCAATTGGAATATAAGACCAGAAATTTGCTTTACTTTTTACCTAGACTCACAGAAGGGTACATCGATGAGAGGTGCAGTTTTCTTAAGTATACATTTCTAATATGAGATTGTTCACGCGTGGTGCTTTCTGTAGCCTTGAAATTTTAATATTTTTTCCACTTGAACTGTAATCACATTTAATTTTTGAAAAGACAATCACATTGTTCAAAGCTTTTCTTTATTTTGTTAAAGGATGTAAGCACGAATTATTTACATACGTTTGTATATATGTATAATTTTTTTGGCATTGTAATTTAGATTTCATTGTAATTTTGATAAATATTTTTTTTATTATTAAAATGCACAAAGACAATAGAGACAAACACTTTAATTTAAAACAATGATTACAAAAAACATGACAATTTAATTTTTCGCATCCATACCCTAAAAACACGTTTAGAAGTAATGAAAAAGAAACTTTTTCACTGTTATTTCTTTTTCATATTATACGTGTCTAAAAAAATTTAGTTAACGTTAAAACTGCAAATAAATATGTTTAATCACGCATTATAGTACAATGTTCTAAAGTCTATATTTTAAATCCTTATTAAACTCCATATATTTAATTAACAGCAGTAGTGGTTATTTTAATTTCCTTGGCTAGTTTTAAAAAAAAACATTACATTATGAATTTAAGAAATAAAAGTTATTTTTGTAATTAATTTCAAAGAATAAAAATATTTAAAATATCAGGCTTATTTATTATCAAGACACAAAGGAGGATAATTAGGTATTAATCATAAGGTTTTTAGGAAAAAGCCGACTATTTTACAACACATACAGTGGCTTGTTTTTACTTTTTATTTCAGTAATATTTTACTTTTAATTTATAAAATATATGTTAACAGAAAATTAGTTAAGTAACATGTTGAAATTTGTATTCATTGTTCTTTTCAATTTTAACCATTCATTTATTTTAACGTTACTTTATATAGTTTTTATCATGTCTCTAAGCAGAAGTGAATTTATAATTTAAAATGTTCTTTACAGTTTCAGCATCTATTGTGACAGAATATACGGAAACTTCAAAAAGCTATTATGGTTTTTCTTTTATTTGATAACATTGAAATATCTACGGACTGATGCGGTCTAGACGGTTAAATGGCCCATTAATGAAATAAAACAATGCAGAAAAACTATAAATTAAAGAAAGCCAGTTATCTCGAACGAAATCAAAATTTATGTTCCATGAAACAATTACTTTCTGAACCCGCATTATGTCTATAGGTGCATGTGCTACTTATTGTAATAGTCTTTTTAGATCAGATTGTAAAACATATATATACACATGGATAAAAGAAATTTATTTAAAAATAACAGCTATAATAAACATTATATAAAATATGATTTATAGTAATTTTTTTGAATTAATTTAGGAAATAAGAGTAAATTATAAACCACAGAACACACCATACTTAAACCATATAAAACATAACTTTCTGAAAACAATTTAAATCATCGTAACTTTAAGGGTTTTCTTATGAATAATTTATGATACGATGCTTACTCTGAAAACACTTTATTAAATTTATAGTACTATTAATAACAGGATGGATTTATGATTTTTATAGTTTACTCTTATGATTACCATTATCAAAAGACGAAATAGAATTTAAAATATTTTTATTTTGAAATTCAACTTTTTCATTTTATGAAACTCAAGAATTATGCATTAAATAAGAATTAATAACTCATAGTATCAAAAATTACACATTGACTGTTTATTATTTCAGATTTATGAAATATTTCATACTATAACTTGTTCACATTTTTATCTATGATTTACTTAAATTCTTAAAATGTATATAAATCTTTTACTTACTAATAAACTTTTTTATTAATATGTCAGGTAACGTTTATTTAAAAAACATATTATATACTGTTATTAATTATTTTGGAATTGCTTGATTTTCTTGATTGAGAAAATTATGACCCAAATTATAATATTTTGAGTTTGAATTAATTTATTTCACTATTTTACTCTTTACTGATTTTCTGAAATTAAAGATATAATTAATTACTTAATTTTAAAATTCTATTTAAATTTTTAAGCATTTTGCCTATGAAACTGAATATGTCAGAGATGAAAAATAAATACTTATTTTGGTATACTGTACTTATTTATACTGTACTTAAATATTTATTTTGGGATATGTATTCTATAAATTGCTTTTTAAATATCAAAAATAATACTATTTAAGATTTGAAATCATATCTTAATCAATGCTGTTATAAAATGTTAGCAAATAATTTGACAAGGATTATTAGAGAACATTTTTAACAAAAGAATTATATTTACAGCGACAAAAATCGAAATTATTTAAAACGTCAAATCACATTAATATGACTAAACGTTTTTGTTAGGTCCATATTTATGAATGACGTGTAACACCTTACTCATTTCTGAGTACTGGTCAAGTGCAAGTTCAATTTGATTATCTAAAAATGACCAAAGTTGCCAAAATATGAATGCAATTAATTATGTTTGAATACATGGAAAAATAATGAGCCAATTCTTTTTCATGATCAGATTGACTTCATTGAGAAACTAATCCTAATCTGTCGCACGAATATTTTATTATGTGCAAACAATACCTTTTTTGCAGTTATACAAAACTATAAATGAAATGCATTATATCCATTCTTTTGTCATAAATAAAAAAGAAATAATTTGAAAAAATTGTATTTTTTTTGCAAACAAAATTTTATATTATATTCTATGAGACAAGAGTTACGAGATGAAAATTTGTATTTTGAAATTTATGACGAAAAAACAAAAACACACTTTTATATTAATTATATTATTTATCGTAATAAGTGATATACTGAAAAAAATGACTTAATTTGCTTGATTACCTATCGAATTATATCAGAAAAGTCAATTATTATATATTTAAATTAAAAACACAATGCTCATTTTTTTCCAATTCATAAAAATATGTTTATCATGAATCTTCACTTATCAATTGATGGATAATTCATTTTACTCGTCGTGTTTAGTGAAAATGATAAGATTTGTTTTAAAGTGATTTTGAGACTCTCAAAAGAGTAAAAGTTAGTATCAAATAAAGTTACATTACTTGCAACTTAGAAGCAAAATAGAATATCTATAATATATTTTAAAGCATTTCAATGTTTTTTCTCTTTAACTTGTTAAATGGTAGATGCTTTCTATATAAATAAACTTCTATTTTTAGTTTGTTAATATTTTTAAGATTTTCACGCATTAAAAAGCACTGGTAAAATTATTTATTTCACTTAATTTAACTTATTAACTTAAATTGATACTTTAAATATTAAGATACTACGTACAAACACACTTATTTAATTATTTAATTTTGGTTTTCAAAAAAGAGATATATATTCATTGTTCTTATACTGGAGACTTTTTAATTATCTGAAATTTTCTTCACTGTCAATTGTATTTACACTGCATTTTTAATGAATTGAGTTGAAAAAAGTTAAATCATTCATGAACATCTTTGACTTGAACTCAGTTTAAACAACAGATAAGTTTTTATAACAGTTTCCTTTAATATTACCTAGCAGAAATCTGAGTATTTAATAGTGACCTCTAATATAAATAGAGTTCATTTGTTTTAAATGGGCAAACCTGATTAAAAAATAATTAATTAAACTATTCTGAAAAATTCAAATTTAAGCCCTACAAATATTTAAAATGTAATTAAGTGAATATTATCATCTTTTATTTTTTTATATTGTTTAATCTGTTTAATTGAGTTATGTTTTCTTGACTTGCTGCTTTTTACCACAACTCTCGAACAGCAACTTCGAATGCATTTTGTCAAGAGAATTCCTGTGACTAAAAAATTCTCTGTTTGAATTTTTTCCTTGCATGAATAAAAATAATGCCCTAAGTTTCATATGTTGCAAGCAATATTTTGGCAGAATGTTACAATACTGTGGCAACCACGTATTCTTTTAGGTAAAAGTGAATGAGAAAAATATGTTGCTGTGGCAGTCGATAAGTCAGTAGCTTGCTTTCGGGTATGTAAGAGATTTTTTATCCAGATCTTTTAGGGATATACACCAATATTTTCATTAAAGAAAAAATCCCATTGCAATTCAGAAAGCGTTTGAAACTATTGAAAGACAGGATTCAAATGTCTGTCAAAAGTTGACGTTTAATTTTCTTGGTTTAAAAATGAGCTGTAGACAATAAAATTTTCCCAGGATTGAATGATTCTTCAAAATAGACATTAAAAACAACATCCATTTTTAAATTTAAACTTCCAAACTGCTTTTTTAAGAATTAAGTGTTAATTATGTAGAGAATTGTATGTGATATTCTAATATACACTGAAAAATGGAAATAAAAATAACGTTTCACAATATTTTATAATTGTATATTTATTCTTATAAAGACTTCTTTAGAATTTCAGTTTTCCTTCACATCATTGAAATAACACATCATTCGTTCTATAACTTGGTTATCGATATCTCTATCAGTTATCATACTATTTCTTTCATCAATCTTTACTTGTTAAGGAATGTTATCTTCTTTATGTTATCTTCTTTAAGGAATGTTATCCAATATAAGCCAACTTTGATCCATAATCTACCAAATATATTTGCAATGAATACTGGGTGTTAAAAATGTTTTACAGTAAAATACCCTTTTCTTCACCTTACTTCTAAGATATCACTTTTGAATAAAATTTTTAATAGTGAAGAAAGCTCGTTTATTTCATGTTTGACAATTAATTTAATATTTATATGACAATATTTTAATTGAAAAAGAACATGTGATTACAATTTTTGAGCAATGAAATATTAGAATAGTATCTCTTGCATTTTCTGCATTATTTGGTATTATTTTTCATGTATATTAAAACATAATCTAATATGATGGAATTGTCCAAAATGCGCATTTTATCTCATTTACAGTAATATCTTTCGGAATGCAATTAACTTCTAAACTTTCACAAATGAAAGAAACTCACTAAAAGTACTAATAAGAAACTTTTATTGACAAGTTATTTTGTCTAAACAATTTTAGTAATAGATGGCATAGTTTTATTTAATTTGATACCAAATTCATCGAAATTTACATAAAATGAATTAAAATGATGTTGATAGGAATATCTTACGACATTTTTTAAATATTTATAAGTTATTATTTATAATAATACCTATGTCAATCTAACAGGTTAAGTTCTAGTATTAACTTCTATGAGTACATTGAACTTAAATATGCCTAAACGTCTTTCTTATTTTCTATGAATATAAAATTTTCTTATTTTTTTTATTTGAAGTGGTAAGTAAATTTTGAGATCAGGATTATTAAAACTTAAAATACTTAATGATTAAAAGTTGAATATAAGGACATTTTCTTGTAAAAATGTCTTGTAAAATAAAGAATGAAAAAAAAAGGTTTTTTTTTCTTTAGAAAGAAGTCACTATAGATAATTCTCTCAAATACGTCGCTTTTATTTATTAATTTTTTTTGAAAAATTATTTGATATATTAGTAAATTAAATAACTCCATGTTCTTTGCTTTAAAGTAAATATCCACGTTACGGAAATGTAAACTAAAAACATTCCATTACTCTTTTTAGTATTATGAAATATTAAGGCTAGTAATCAAATAAAGTTATAAATAATTTAATGTGATATAAGGATTTAAGAAGGAACTTTATCAAAATTTTCAGATGAAAAATAGGATATTTTTAGATAAACTTCAAAGCATAAATTGATCACATAAATCATCGTGGATCATTTATTGTTTTTTTTTCTAAAACTAACACACTAACAGCAAACTAATGAGTATTTCACAAAAACTAGATTGTTGCGAATAAATGACCATGACTTAAAAAAATCTGTTTGTATGAAAGTTTAACTCAATGTAACAAATATATATTAATTATTTTTAGAAGCTTTTAGTGCATTATTTCCATAAATTTGTTAAAGGATTTAACGCAATCAAATTAAATCGATAAACAAATGTAAAGTATTTGTCCAAGCGATGTCTTATTATTTATACCTTTTATTATGTTTTACAAGATATTTAAGAAAACAACAAGATTTATTTAAGATGCAAGATGGACAAAATAATAAATTATTGTTTCATATTTTACTCATGCCGTGGTTCAAAATATCATAAAATTCAATGAAATATCTTAAGTACAATATTTATAATTTTAAACTGATCTCTAAAAAATATTTAGAGAATTCAACAATTTCCTAATAAATTATAAATTTAAGTTTCATCCAAAATAGTAAAATATTATTAAATTAAAATATGATAAATAAATAAAGTTATTTTCTATTTACTCAAGGTAAGAATTTGATATACTATAAACTGTATGTGACATTTCCAAGAATTAAATTAAACCGTGATCACAACTATATTTAAATTTTATGTGAGGAAATAATAGTACAAAATCAATTTGCTTAACACTAATTCTAATGTTTGCAAACACACATTTGAACTTTGAAAAATAAAGTGTAATCTTTTGTACATTTGCAAAATTTAAATTCAAAATTACAATTTGAATAACTTACAGGTTATTCATATAAATTTAACTTAGTAAGCTAAAAAAATGATATTGGAAAATTGCACTTTCTTTATTAAATTTTAAAGGGATTAATGACATATGTTTGCTTCCATTTTATTTGAGTTTTGATACTAGGTTAATTGTTTTTTTGATTTTTTGTAGTCTTCATTTTTTTTTACTTGCCTCTAATTTGCTTCTTATCCAGATTCCCACGTAATCACTTTCTTTTAAAGAAAAATGACGTGATTTAAGGAAAATATTAGGAAGTTTATTTCCTTGATAGAATCTATTACCTATAAACAGCAGTTTAAAAATCTACTTTAATTTTTTCTCATAAGTCACACTTTCACAAGAACCAGCGTATAGTAAACTTTCTTGATATATCTAGAAAATTATTTATCCTGCCTTTTAATAGCTAAATTTCTGAGTTTTTTTCATATCTGTGGCAATGTAGTCTCCATTAATTCAACATTTAACTTACTTAGATAATAAGAATTATGTCTACTCTATTTGTATGCTCTGTCCTAATTGAATCTTTCCTTGTGCACAATGAAGACAAAATACTGTGACACAGTTATATGTCTGTTGCACAATTATATTTTTATTCGTTAATTTTAAAACAATGACTTATAATGTACACATTTTGTTTTAAATGTGAATTTTTATTCCGGAAATTTTTTAAAATTCTTTAGTGGGAGTTTATTATTTAAGATTTACATCATTTATAGAATTGATTTTAATAGAAAATTAAATAAGCAACAGTTTTCATATTTGCATTACACGTGAACAGACTATTAAATTTTTATTTTTCAACTATGATCTGAAATAATAAGATTTGAAAAAAAGACAATATCTAGTATCGTATTCTGTGTAATTTTTTTAACCAAAAATACGTTTTACTAATTACAAAGATAAAATAATTTTCTCTCAAGGAAGCTCTGAATCAATATATTCTAATTTTTATTGCGTGAACTCTATGTTGCAAAAATGGCCAAATTTCAGAAACAAATATCATATCACAAATAAACTCTATGAAACAATTTTGCTTGAATTTAAAAATTTATGACAATATTTAAAGGTTTGAAATTAGAGACCTGTTTATCCACTGCTAAAATAGTTAAAGGATACTTCAAAAAGGGTATTCTCAAAAAATTATACTTTTGAAAATTCACATACTAAGTTGTCATATAGATATCTGACATAAATACCACTGAAAATAATATTCATTTCTACATAACGTAAGCAACTTAGTGCAAGTCTGTATGGATCAAACAAGCTAAAAACTTGAAAGAAATATAATTTAAACAAATTTATATCCAAGATTTTGTAGCTTTAGGGAAACGATTGCATAAATTTCATAATTTCAGTATCCATAATATTCTATAGTTTAAATATACATATATAACTATTCAAAGATTGGCTATTTTTCATTTAACTATTTAAAAAATTCCCTCTATGGATAAATTTCTTTGAAATAAATTCATTCGTCAAAGGCTGTTCTTAAAATGAAAGCTTTAATCTTTCTAACTGATAAAGTTCAACATGGCTGCTCAAAGCGTCAAATTGAAAATTCGTATTTGCACTGTTTACATTTATTTAAAACCCCGAAGAGTTTATCTGATAAGCTTTTGTTTCGCGTGAAAATAGATGTACTGTCAGTTCCCAGAGGGATTCAATTCAAGACAACGACGTGTGGGGGAAGAAAGGTAAATATTGAAGCCAAAACTTTCCATTATTTACTTTAAATCAATTGATTTAATTACAAAATTCTTGTTCTTGGAAGTGTTGCTTAGAGAAGCACATATATCATCTTAATTTCAAAATTAGTTATATGATGTAAGTGTCAACAACACTTTTCTTGAATATTCAGATTTATTCTTATTTTAGCAAATGTAATTCCGAATAAAAGTGGAAATTTCAATAGTTTTCTTACATAGTCTTAATTTTTTAAATTTGTGATTAATTTTTCTTAATGTTTAGTAACATTTCCCAGAGGCATTAGATTCAAGTATATTATTTCAAATCAATTTTCTAAATTCCTAAAGTGATAGGTGAGATTTTAATCTTAAAAATTAAAATTTATAAATAAAAATGAAAGCATTAAATCTGAATTTATCATTTATATTATTGATTTTAGAATTATTTTGCCTGCATTATAAAAATTCACATTTATTAACATATTTATTAAATGAAACATTATATTTAGAAAATAATTTTACTACATATTTAAATGTCCAGTTGATAACAAGCAGTCGTAAAAGTTTTCAATAGCAAAAAGATTTTAATACCTATTTTAAATACCAAAATATGTATTAAAATGAAATGTTTTATTTACTAAAATAACTAAACTATGTTAACTAAAAATATTTTTGGGTTAAAATAGAAAGTATATTTGAAAATTGAGAAGATCAAGAGAATCTATATTTTCCAAATTCATTGTGAAATATCCCCTATCATCATGAAGTTGTGTTTCACACATATAATATACACATATAATACACATTCATGTTTTAAATAAAAATTATGCATGGGTTTATCACGTAATTTTATTTTTTAAGGAAAAAGAGTTTGAAGATAGATTATTTGATGAAAACTAATAATTATCCAATTTTGTTTACGATATTTTATAACGATAGGTAAATCGGAGATAAAAATATAATATTAAATGCTTTTTATATAATATTATATACTTTTTTTTATTAAAAAGTAGAAACGTAAGAAAAGTATTTAAAAATTATTTCATAATTAATTTTTAAATATTCAGATAATTCTTTTGTCGATGTAATGATAGTGTATTTAATGTTATTTTACAAACTGCAAATTTATAAAATTAAATATTTAATTTGTAGAGTATATATATTATTCAAGTAATACAAGTATATATTAATATTTCACTGCAAGTTGTATTTACTGATTATACTTTTCTTTTATGAAACATTTACGATAATTTTTCAAATACTTGTACCTGAGTTTATAAGCAAATTATCCTAAATTTCCTTAGTGACATTTTAATTTATTCATCAACTGTTAAATATTTTATTGTAACTTTATATATGCACGACTTTATAAAATAAAAATGGTTTCACGTTTTCTTCAATAAATTTATAGGAGAATTTAATAAAAAAAATTTCATATTTAATTAAATGACAAATGACTTTCACCTTCTTTCAAAATTGAATATTCCAAAGTTCAATTCAAATTCTTACATAATAATCATTACATTGCTTATGAAAATTCTTAATAACGTGACAACATGCACCATTTTACTGAAATGATTAATATAAAAATATTTTTAAAATGCATAATATTTTATAATATTGTACACTAATTATATTTAAAAATTTCATTACTGATGAAACCACTGTAGGCGTTTTGTAAAGTTTTCAAGTGGAAAACCATCATAATTGCTGAATTTTTATTTTTAGATTCAGATATATAGCTTACTTTTTCAGCATATTTAATTAGTACAGTTTGTTGGATGAAATCGGATATTCTTTTTATTTGATCATTTATGATTTCATACATAATTTCAAAAATTTGAATTCATACGAAATTTATTATTTAACTTGATTTCTCTGATTGTTTATATATTAAGAATAGAAAAACTTGTCACAAACATAGCAAGAAATCAATTTTTACTAAACTATTCCTTTTGGATTTAAGAAATCAGGAATAAATTTAAGACTTTTTTAATGTTCGTGATTACTTTGGATGAAACGAACATGAAAACAAGATTTAAATTATTTCCTATTTAAATTGTATAAATAAATAGAGCATTAAATAAAAATTATTTAGTGCTTTATTTCCTAATGCTATATTATTCAGCAATAAATGCTTTTTCACTGTTATTTAAATCCAAGCAGATTTTATAATAATTAAATCATTTATACATCGTATTTTACATTTGTAATAGTCTTAAATTTCTTATTGTAAAAAAACATAGAGAACTGATTTATTTCGTTGGTATATTTCTTTGAAGATTAAATGAATAAATTAGCATTTTCATCAATGCGTCATTAAAATTAATTATTAAATAAATTTACCAGTAGTAAAAAATAGCAAATATAATAAAATTAAGCATAAATAAATATTTTTATTGTAAACAGTTTTCTGAAAATCAAATTTAGAAAACTTTAATTTTCATATAAATACACATTAAGTAAAAAACGTCAAAATAATATTACGTTAAATTTACATGCTAATAATTTGTTTAAATTGTAAGAAATTGAAATTAAAATTTAAAATAAAAAATTAACAGTATCTTATATTTACATCTATATGGTAGTAATTATTAAAATATTTATTATAAATAATTATCATACAGATTGCATTTGATTGTGGTGTGTTATGAGTTTAAAGTCATAACTCTTTAACTTAATTTTATGTAGTAAGATGTTATTATAAATTACAGGACTAGAAATTAAAACAATTAAGTAAAATATATGTTCTATAACTGCTAGAAAGTATTGAGAAATTAATTCAACTTAATTGTTTTGATAATTGATCAGTTTTATACGTTAATAAAATTACATACGTAACAAATTATTAAGTTAATGAAATTTGTTTTATGTAATTTTACTTGCTTCATTTTAATGTTTACATTCAAATGAAGAAAAAGTAACAAAGATATTAAGTAAATATAAAGATATTAAGTAAATACATATATAAATTACAATTATTAAGAAGTTATAATGAACTTTTCCCTGACCAATTAATATTTATTTTATTTTAAATTTCGCATTCTCTCTTAAATTATGAAAATTTAAGAAGTAAGTTTTCTGAAGATATTCATAAAACTAAATTAATAATTGTTTATATTTATGGAATAAATTTTATAAGCATTCACTAGTGAATTGTAATTTTTTTGAAAATCAATTGCATATTTTTATATTGATCACAAGTTAGATATATTTCTATATTTTATTAAAACTTTAATATGAAATAATAGTTGTTATTTTCACTTTTTGTTTTTATAATCATTCAATTTAATCTATGAGAGAGTTTCAAATTTAATTTGTTACAAATGTATTATTAAAATTTTTAAAAATGAATATTTTAATGAAAAATATAATTTATTAATAATGTATTTATTAATATTCTTTATTTCTGATATTTTAACTCCTTTGAATTATCATTATGTTTTAAAATCAATGTGAAGTTTTTTTAATTTTTGTGGCTTTTCCTCACGATTACCCATTGTTGAACTCTTTTTTAAAGAGAATATTCTATGTGCAATTATGAGGAATCTTCATAAAATCTCTTTTCATTACTTCATTGTAAACAAGAAAACATTGTTTACAAATATAAAGTAGAGCCTGTGTAGAAATATTTAAGAGGAGATCATTGAATTAAGTTGATTTCTCAATTTGGTTAGATTTACATATAATGCTTTAGTAATATTCTCAGTTACTTTTTACGTGTGTATGAATTGTATAAACGAAGTCATAAAAATTATAATTCATAATTAGAAAGGATTTCCTTTTTTTCATTATATTCTGAAAATGTACACTTATTTACTTTGTTAATTCACATAGACAGTATCCCATTTAAGTAGTTTTATATCTAAAAGCAGTTTATTTTAGGAAGATATATTTATTCAAATGTGTGTGTGCTTATTTCAATAAAAAATTATTTATCAAATAATAAAATTGTAATCCTTTCCTTGTTTATAAAATAAGTCACGTTTTATCGTTTAGTCGATACTATAAACTTTAATGAACAAAATTAATTCAACTATGATACCACACAAAATATATTTCTAATTTTGCTCAGTTAAGCGTTTTAAATATTTCTTCTTTTTTAAATATCTACAATTAAGTAATTTTTTTCGCTAATGATAATCTTACACATCTTAATTAAAAATAATCTTTTCTTAGCAAATATCATAATTTAGCAAGTAATTTTGAAGTGCAGAATATTTTTCATAAACAGGGTAATTTTGCTAAACATTTTAATAAAGAAATGAATTAATATTTTCGAATCATTTAGAGAAATAGTTGAAAATTGTTAGATGCTTAGCAAGCAAATAATAAATTCATAAAATTCTTAACAGATACAAAAATATAAATTATATCTAAGTTCAAAGGTTCATTTTTATTAAAGAAATTAAGTAAATGAAATATCATATCTATGAAATAATTATTTTTAGACTTAAATTATTCTTATAATATACCATTTTATCAATTGATATATATATATATTTTAATTTATAGAAAATATCTATAATGCTTACATTTAATATATCACTTATAGTATATTGCTGAAGGTTAACTTCATTTGTTTTTCAAGACATCTAAAATTCTCATTTTTCTCATTGAGAAATGATTATGAAATGAAAGATTTTTTTAAACATTTTAAAAAATAATTAGAATAAATAATATTATTGTAATTTATAATTTTTAAACACATATTTACTGATAAATTATTAATCAGAGATTTGCATTTTTCAGTGTAATCTATATATATGCCAAGATTTCTTTAGCTTCTTTGCTACAGGACCTTATTAACTGTTATTAGTTATTCTCCTTTGTTTTGTAATCCATAGCAACTTTTTAATGCGTAGAGTTAAATAAAAAATAATAGATTTTCTTTCTTAGTATATAAACTCCATGAATTTGAAATATTTGATACAGTATTCTTGGCATTGTATGTTAATCATGAAAATTTAGTGTAATAAGATGACAGAAAAAAGATAACTAAATTTATCATGTTTTTAATGTCTATGATACAAAAAATATTGCTGAAATAGTATGCGTTGTGAATTTCATTACAAACGTTTCTCGCAAATAAATCTGCAACAATGATTATTTCCAAATTATGGCACTAAAAACAATGATTTCATACCATTTCAAATTATAGCAAACAACCATTTTAAAAGATACTATACAGGATTACTGTATGATTTACATACAACAATCTTGTATAGTATCCTACCTTACTTCTAATCATTATAATTTTAGATATCAGCTTGTATTTGGAAAAAAAAAATTGTAATGTAAAAAATATCCAAATTTTAAAAAATCTAATTTCTTTCCTATAGATGCTTAAATATTATAATTTTTTTTATTTACTGAAATTAAACTGATAATCAGTAAATAATTATGATAATCTCTTAAAAGGCAGCCAAATATTCAAAACATGATTTTAAATTAAATTTGGTCAAATAATTTAAATACAATTTAACAAAAAATAAAAACATGCGTATCATTTTTACAGACATCTTTTAATTAAACATAATATTTAATTAAAAGAAGTTCGTAAAATAAAAATTTTATTCTATATAAAATGTGAAACAAGAGATTTCAAATAAAATATCAACCAATAAATGATTAGAAAGATGTTTTTTATTTAATGATGATTTTTATAAGATGATTTATTATTTATCAACTTGTAAAATTAGATTTTTCGACTATGATATTAAAAAGTGAATGAAAAACATGGAACATATGCATATTAGGTTTTGTAGCTGTATTTTTGAGTAAATGATTATAATTAAATAGAAAATCATGGAAGAAGATATTCAATTTTGATAGTAATAGTGTCACTAACAATCATAAATAATAGACAAGAGAAAAATGTCTTAAGTCCCTGAAACAATAAGAATATTGTTTGTAAACAGTCAAACAATTATTTTGAAATAATGGTAATTTGGATGATCTTAAAAAATTTTAATTTCTGTAAATGTTATTTTTAATATCTATATTTGTTAGCTGGAGAAATTGTTATATAAGTTCAAATTTAAGTAATTCTAAATTACGTATTTACAGAAAAGTAGTTTATTTTGTCACATTTTCTATTGTACTTTTTCATGATATATATTAAACATTATATTATTAATTTTAACTAATTTGCTAAGAACTTATTAAAAAAGTAAGAACAATTGATTTATGTCTAAACTTTTAATATTATTTAAATAAATGAAATAATTATATAAGTAGAAAAATCTCATGAATATTATTGAAAGAAGATTGACACAATCTCAGGGAAGAAATTAAAGCACAGTTTAAATAACGAGATGAAAGAAACAAGGAATAAAATAAATATTTAAAGTTGTATATGTTTGAATATTTATAGCTTAAATTTTATGTATACTTAAACTAAGTAAAATATTTTTAAAACCATTGAAGAATTATAAGTATTTCATTAAAACACTTTTACTATTTTATCAACTTGATTTAAATACATGTGTTTAATAAAAGTTTTATTTTATTTACAAACTTACTGTAAATATTATTATAAATTATTAAAAAACATTTTGGAAAAACTGTATAATTTATAAGAATATATTATGAGTTTTTTCCACAATAAATCTTTTTAATCATGATAAATGGAAAGTTATTGTCTCTGCTCGAGTTTAATATTTGTGACAATGAATATATTTCATATTTATAACTATAAATGTCTCATAAATACAAATGTAACTAATAGTTCTATTGTTATCGTAAAATATATTATATGCAATGTTTTTTAGTAAATCTCCTTAATCATAATATATGTATATAAAAACTACATGAGATAGAGCTTTTAGCGAATAATATATTCCCATATATAAAGCAAAATATTTCTATATCTTGATAATTTATTGATTTATGATAAATGATCAACCAAACTAGTGTATGGAAAATTTATAAGATCCTAAGACAGTGAGTTCTCTTTTAGGTAATGAATTGGTATTGTTTAGATGAAACGTTCTGAAATGTAGAAAATGAAGTGTATGAAGATAGCACATTGACATTCTATGCTCTTCTTTTAAAAGAAAGCTCACTTACAAAAATATCAGTAACAAAATATGTAAGTAAACCTCTTATTTTGTTTTCCCTTATTCTGCTAAATTAGGATGAGAACACTATGATGTTATATACGCAATAGAAATTGGTCTAAAAATGATATAACACTCTTTATATGATGTAATTCAATATTAATCAGACTTTTCAAAATACATTTGTTACGCACGCAATTTCAAGTGTAATTGAATACAAGCTCTCTGCCATTATGAAGAATATTACTACAAATCTTCATTGCAGTATTATGTTTGAAACTTGTTTCTTTAAATGGGACTGCATTTTTTGAGTAAATGTTAAAATTTTTAATATAATTCCTTTAAGTGCAATGGGTCTTCCATCTTTCTTGTTTGCAACAAAAATCATCTTATATGTTGAAATGTTTTTCATAGTAAAAAGGTAGGATAAACAATTATCTAAGATTAAAGTTAGATAAAATTCAGACTTCTGTAAATTTCTAATTTAGCTTTTAATAATTTAATAAGTTTTAAGTATTAATTTTTAAAAAAAGCCTTTTTGTTGGTTTGTTTTTATTACAGTTTATCCTTATCAAGTTACGAATGATGGTGGAATCATTATTTTTGGAAAAATAAAGATCATCCAAAAATCACTGTCTCATGTCAATATTATTTTAATAGCTAAATCAAGAATATGTGACATTGCTTAATAAGTTTCTTTTATCCAATAAAAACATATTGACAGATGCATTTAAAATACAAAGCAATGCCATTTTTTATCATTCTACAAGTAAAAAGGTGAATAAATGATTATTAAAATAAATCTGATCCAAAACATAACAGAGCATAAGATTATCTGACTATTGACTACTAACTTGATCGGGAAAACAGTATATTTAAACCCTACAGCTAAATAAAAAATTCCTTAGATATCTCATTTATTTAAAGCTTTACATCAATGTAAAAATAAATGTTTATACATCCCTGTTTACAGTTGCGTTGGCAAGATGAAATAACAATGTAATAGCATTAATTTAGTTGACTGTATTTACTTATTAGCCAAACAATTGTTATTTCTTAAACAATAATTTTAAGTGATACTTTTTTATATTATTGAGTATTATATAATATTAATGTAAATGATTAAATAGAAATATTTCTGTTATTTTGCGTTGTAAAATATTAAGTTAAAAAATAATAACTTTTAATTTTCTATATATTATCATATTTTTATGAGGGAACAATTAAACATTGAAAAATTTGTTAGGTATGAATTATTATTTTTATAAAAGTTTCATTCCGATTCTAAAGGTTCTAAAAAGTGTAAAAATATAATGTAATATGTAGATTTGAAACACAGATTAAAAATAATATTTAAAATAGTAAATTGGATATGAAACATTGATACATCAATTGTTTATTCAGGGAAAAGATGCCTGAAAGCCTTAATAATTGAAACATATGATCATACTGAATAATAGATACAGACAATACTCGAGTCAATCAAGATAGGTTACTCAGAAAGACCCCTAACCAAAAGAAGTTTATGCAAAGTATAAAAACAACCTTAATAGTATGTTCATTAATAGCGACTTGATTCCATCTGAGTCATTCACATCAATATACGGATATTTACTGTGATTAGCACCGCTTGATTTAAACCGGAGTGACCTTACACTATTGTATTTTTTTATCTAGTACATATTAATATGCACTGAATAAATTAACTTTCTTGAGGACATTTACAGTTAATTGGCCTTATTCAGTTGAAACATGGGAGAAAGCTGAGAAAACCTGCCAAGTGTCAACCCCGACAACGTACAGACACGCAGAAAGAAGAGGTGTAACATACATTTCTGGTTTCTCTGTATCTTTTGGGATCTAATTTGAAACTTATCGCTTTGAAGATCAGTGAAATATTATTATTCTTTGGTTAGCTTTCATTTACTCAACTTCAGTTTTTTGACTTGTGAATGAGTGTCTTTTACAAAGATGGACTTGTTCAAAAAATGAATCTATTGTCTCGAGGAGGACAATTTCTTACCTACAAAGAACAATAAGTATGAAATCCCTAAAAAGCAGCAAAAACTTTGTATGTTTATTTTAAAATGTTGTACATGTAAGATATCTAAAGAAGCTTTGGTAGGTTTTTCAGATTCTAAAAAATTATAACTTCTTTAACTTGTTGTGTGCTTAAAACAATAATGCAATTTATTTAGTTTGTGATTAACCTAATGTAATTCATGAATGAAAATGTTGGTGAGTAAACTTCATTGTTATTAGTTTCAAACTCTTAAAAATAGCTATGTTTATATCATTGTTACACTCGTCATATGCAATTTCCTTAACATCAATCAAAGTGTATAAGACAGAAATCAGTTGTTACATGTTTTATTATATCCTTTTACACTATACCTTTCCCACAGATATTTTCCATATAGTTGTTTTCATAGCCTTCAAAGTTGTAATATATTCCAAACGTAACTGGGTTCAATGACACAGACAGCTTAAATTGGATTCCATATTTTTTCAGCTTTCTTCATCGTGTATTATTTTAATTCTTTAATCTTTTAAATATACTGGGAATAAAAGTCTTTGTAATATCTTTATTTAAGTGTTCATAAATCATGTCTCGTTGTATATTTGTCTTTATATCTTTTACAAGAATCTGTTTTTCAATCATCGAATCACAAATCTCTTGATATAAACATTATTATAATAACTTATATATAAAGTTAAGGGTAAAATCTTATTTTAGTATATCGCTTGGTGACAGCAGAAAGAATGGTAACAAACCCTTTGTCACTAAGCCAAAAAGCTTTGTCGCCAAACAACTAATAAAAGTGTAGTTCGGAAATCGTCATATTAAGGACCAATGAATAGACACTTTAAATTTGCTATATTAAAGAATCCAGTTTGGCGGCGTAATCTGTTGATTTGGCTCCGCATTTCATCCTTGGTGATAGGGTAAGCCCAACTAAGATTCAACCAAAGTTACTTTGAAAATCAATAGTTACAAAAAATGGGTCCGGTTGTCTCTGAAGTTCAAACTTTTTCTTTGAGTACTCCAGCAAGTGAAAGTAAATCTATTTAAGACTTAAATTCAATTTTATCGATTTCTTTCCCCATTTCACAACAAAAATATTTGATCTTTTATATATGACTCTGTATAACAATTTTTCTCATTCATTCTATAATAAATAATTGAAAAATAGATAATTCCATACGATTTCGTAAAATAGTTTATCCTGATGTAAGAATCAAAATAGTCTTCAAGTGACCTTTATTGGTTTTCAACAATACGTCCCTTAAACCGAGGTCAAATTAGGCCTCATGTGCAAAGTAAGATCATCTAAATGAAAAATATAATAATCGAATATACTACACTAAATAAATTCTAATTTATGTTAGAAGTTTCAGTAAACAGATTAAAAAATCCAGAAAAATCATCTTTCAATTCTGAGAGAGTTTCGTATTCATCCAATACAGTTTAATAAATATCATCAGCGTCTTCCTTCGATAATTCTATTTTCCACTGAACTTTAAAACAAACTGGGATTAGGAGTGTATGTTGTTAAAACACAAACTATTTTAATAAATTAATTCCTAAAAACTGTTAAAAATAGTAATAGAGGATCTGCTAAAAATTGTCAAAACTTCAAAACTTGATGAAAAGAAAATTTTTAATAAGATATTTTTAAAAATTTTATTAATTAAGAGACTCATACTTCTCCTCAAAGTTTCTCTCTCAGTTGAGAAAACAATATTTTTCATACATACTCTTTAACTTTTTTATCCGAATAAAACAATTTCATGCAAATTCGTAAGCTTTTTTAATGCGAATAAACTACCTTCTGACAATTGCTCATTTTAAAAGGCAAAATAAGATATAATTTCATTCATCATATAATATCATTTATCATTCATCAATATAATCACTTATACATACATTATCTACGAATTAAAGACATCGCATTGTTAAATGAATGCTTTTATGTTGTAAATAAGACGAAGAATGAATATATTTCTTTACATAGCAAAATGAGCAAATTTACATGAAAGGTAACGTAATATCAATGTTATTTTTATTTTTATTGTAAAAAAATAGATCTGAAATAGCTTATATAGACCTTACACAGCACCAGGTTAAGAAAGATAATGTATTGAAAATATTTATTTATAATACTTCATGTTATGTTCAGATATATATCATTATGTAAAACAAGATTGAAATATTCAGCCTAAACATATGTTAATTTTAACTTTCAAATGTTTATGTTTAATATATACAACTTGAAACCATACGATTATGTACGACAAATGTATAATAATGTTAAGTTAAATATATTATTTTTTAAATAGTAATTATAAATATAAAACTTCAATTATAAAAAGTCTAAGCAAAATTTATAAGTATACAAAATATTTTTTTAAAATCTTTCTTAAGCGTTCTGGTTTTTCAACTCACCATAAAATAAATATAAAATGCAAAAAAGAAATTCGTTAATTTTATACTTTTTAAAAACTGAAGTTTAGAAGAAAAAATTCATTTATAACCGTAAATAAGTATTACATAAATAAGTATAAGTATATATATATAAGTATTACATTTAAATATGATTGATGCGTTTAAATATATATATATATATATACTTATACTTATTTA
>JAPDSC010074404.1:0-20895 GCA_026290005.1 Latrodectus geometricus | reverse complement strand
ATATATATATATAATGAATAAACACAACTTTTTGTCCTTTTCTGTATGAAAGTTACAAGTTTTGTTCACACTGTGCACTTTTGTGTACATGGAATATTATGTAAGGCGATACACATCATTCATATCACCGCTTGTATTATAACCTCTGCACAAAATCAACGACATGTAGAATTATCAGTCAAGTGAATTATATCTCAATTTAATAATAACTATATTTGTAAACTGATATTTTGACAATTTACGTCTGAGAAAGTCAACTTATTCGGGAGTTATTTAGTTAAGGAAACAAAGCTTATTAAGTTTAAGTATATAGTGTCAATGACAACTCTTGTATTTGAATTTCTCCCCATTCTATATATTTACTTATCACAACTTCACGTGGGGATCCTTCATAACGATTACAATTAACTTTATCGAGATCATTATTTACATTCACTACAAACATATGAGTAATGTCGCGAGCTTGACAGCATATTTGTAAATTAGTTAAGCAAATTAAGGATTGATGTTGCTGAAGTTTACTCAGAGATGTTAAACTTGTCATTTGCAGAGTTATATAAATTATGATTTCTGTCTTCTGATAATATAAGGAATTACATGCGATATACTTAATTATAAATCTAAACATTCGTAAGGGCAATATAGATTAAGATGTACTATAGTTATTTCTTATGTAAAATAATTATGCGTTGAAAGTTATCATTAATGTAAGATAAAAGTGTGTATAAGTATGTGCATACGTACTTCATACACATTTTAAAAATAACAAGAGACGTTTTAGACAATTTTTTTCTTTTCCTTTAAAAAAAAAAAAAGAAAAAGAAAAAAAGAAAAAAAAGAAAAAAGGAAAAAGAAAAGAAAAAAAAAAGGATAGTATGGTCATATATTGGATAACTAGTTATAAATTAATTTGGTTTTTTTTTATTTTACAAGTTCTGTAGCATATAGAGTTATTTGAGTTTAAAGGTATGCCTTTTGATCATTTACAAAACTTACATTTGATGAAAAATGTGCTTGCATAATAAACAGAATGAGACGATTGCATTTACGTTTCTAACCAAACTAATCAAACGACAGTAAAATATTATAATATATTAATCTAATTTTAATCTAGCTCGAGTAATATGTCACATAATTATATTTCAAATTATGTGACATATTAGTGAATCGTCAATTATTAATTGTAATGAATTGGATAAACTATAAAAATTTTAGGATGGAAATTTTATAATTTACTTTTTTTATAAAGTTTATAATTATTTGTATGCATGAAAATAATATTATTGTAATATACATTTAGTATTAATGAAGAAGCATATTTTCGAATTATGATTAATTATTAAATTGCTCCTGGTTCAGAGAAAACATTTTAAATGTATTGAATATAAAGATTCCACAAGAAATTTTACACCAATAAGAAATGTTTTCATTTTCCGTGGATTACTGCATTAATTTACATCTTATTTATAGTTTACTAAAAACAATTCTAATTTTCTTTTAGAAAATTGAAAAGAAATCAATATAAGTTTTTACTATTAAAATTATCTCATAAATATGTATTTATGGATATAAATAATGATTTTTTGAAACACATATTTATATTGAAACCAATTAATATATTATTCATTTTATTATAAATAATTTTAAAATTTGTTTAATAAAATATTTCATTTCTTTACCTTTCAAAAAATAGCGATTGAAAGAATTATATTTTTGAGAAATGAAATCTGACAATTATATTGATCATAAAACCAACTTTTTTATTTTACGTACTATTAATATATTTTAATCTGTATAATAATACACTAAATATAAACTTAAAATATTAATGTTATGTTGAAATTTTCACAATTTTTTAACACACACTCCAATTTTTTATATTTTTTGTTATATTAAGATTTCATAAACTGCACAAACACATCTGATGATAATATACCATTATAGTAAATTCGATAATAGTTTTTGAGATCGTGTAGGAAAACACTATTTTGCAACTTTTTACATTGATCGGAATGTGTTATAAGACCAATGTAAAAACTTTTATCATAGAAAAGTAGCGTCAGATAATACTATCGATTGCTACATCATAATAACATGACAAAAGCTTTTATTATTTTTCTTACATGCAGAAAGCGGATATCAAAGACAATTTTCGACAGATCTGACAGTAAAAACACATGAACACGAGTGTTCGAAATGCGAACCCGGAAGACAGTTGAACAAGCCCAGTGAATCTTGAAAAAGTAAACAAGATGTGAAAGAAATGTCGTAAAAGTAGCAGCTGACGCGCTCGAAGTAAGATTACATCTGTAAGCAGAGCTATTCTTTTAAGATAAAAGAAATATTTAAAAACTGAATGTTCGGAAGATTATTTTTTAGACATTTCTCTAAGAGATGTTTTAGCTACATTCAGTAACAACTTTAGTACTATGTATCAAAATTTTATGGAAGTATTCAATAACTATAAATTATGAAATTTTCTCACATAATTGCAGATTAATATAAATGATAAGTTCTGATTTACATTGATAACAGATGTAAATAAAAAACCCGGAAAATTTATTTAGAAATTGTTAAGATTTAGAAGTTTTTAGTAATGGCATAAAATGAGAAAGAAATGGTTTTATTTAGAAATTTTATTTAGAAATTGTTTTATAGGAAAATTTATTTAGAAATTGTTAAGATTTAGAAGTTTTTAGTAATGGCATAAAATGAGAAAGAAATGGCAAAGAACGGGCAAAGAAATCTATAAATTGTATATATTTTTTGAAAAATATTATGAAAAAAATATTTAAATATTATTTTAAATCGTTTTAAATATGTGACTACATTTTCTGATACTTATGAATAGAATATTTAATTGTAAACTATTAATTGTATCTAAATTAAACAAAAAATATAAATTTTAAATTTTAAAGATATTTCTTATTAATGAAAATGATTTTTAAATAATGTAGCCGCAAAATATTAAAGCTTTAGGTTATATTTGCAGTGGATTTTTGTTTCCAATTTTAAAATGAATTGAATGATTATCATCATATATAACATAAAAAAGTAATTTTTGAAATGGAAAAATAAAAGTAGAGTATCTTATTTATGTCTTTATTAAGTCCTTACATTGGTTTGATGGTAGTGTATATAATGCTCACTAAATTTATGCAATGAGGTATCTTAATTTTAACCTTCGGTTTAAAAAGTTAATAAAATTGTAAAATATAATTGTACATATTTTATATATAAGGGAAACTTTTTATATGATATGAATAATATGATAATATATAGTGTTTTTATTCAATTTGGTAAGTCTTTCCAAATTAAAAATTTTATCTATTTTCTGCAATGCCTTAATTTTATTTTATGAAAAGTGCACTGTGAACATTAAGTAGATTGAATTATCTGATTGCATTCAAATTTGGTTCAGCAACAAAAGTAAAAGATAACAATTGTTTTTTTTTCATTTAGAAAAATGATTACAGTTTCATTTATGAAAATAAAATATATGCTTCAAACCTTTCAAACTATCAATTATTTTTAGTTAAAAATGTATTTATACGTATAAGCATCCCCACAGCCAGTTTTATTTCAAGGCGAATAGAGCCGCGGGAATCCCGCATCGGTATTATAACAACAAAAAAAGCAATAACAAGAAGAGGAGAGATTCTTACACACTCATTTACTTTGTAAAGTATTTTCTGAGAGTACTGTAATTTGTAGTAAAATTAGCTGCAATGATGTTATTACGTAAATGTTCAGAAATATTTTATAAAAAATTTCAAACACAATTTTCATCTATAGACCATGCTTGATTTTCCTTTAAAATCACAGAAGAAAAAATTACGCTATCAATGTATTCATTTAAGGATAAGAATATATTTAAAGCAGCAAAGATGACACTTATCATTAATATTTATTAAAATAATTACATCTGGGAGTACATTTTTCTCTTAATCTATAATCCTGGCTTTTCATCACTAGCAATCTGCTCGCATTTTTAGTTTCCTCTGTTTTTCTTTCGCAATAGTCTTAAAACATCATTTCAACATAGTCAGTCAATTGCCTTCTTCACCTTTACATGGTCAATCATTATGCTCAAAAATATATGTTATTGTATAAGTAAATTTCCTTTTAATTTCATTCTATATATTTCATATCCATACCTTATCTTTAGTTAATTTTAAATCTTCTTTTCAGTTCTTATCTTGTTTTATTTTTCCTCTCGTAACTAGCCTTCTGTTGATTTTTATATGCCCAAATAATTTACTGGTATATTATATTTGAATCACACTTTGTTTCGTAAAATTATTATAATTTCAAGATAGGAATAAGCAAAATACACCAATTTTACTCCATGAATACTCAGAAGAAACACTAAGTTCTTCCTTTTATGATTCAAAGACTATCCGCCTTTCTCGTATTCAAAGTTCTCTCAAACGGAAAACTACTTTAACTTTTTATTTCTCAACTGTTTTCTTTATGAGAATTTCAACCATTTAAAGCAATAAACTTTTATACGTTTATTCTACTCTGCTTTTTGCACTACCTTTTAAAACAAAATTTTCTTTAAAATCTCCCACTTCTTTGCATTAGGATATATACTTTTCACTCAAAATTATTCAAAAATATTTGCATTTCCCTTTCTTTGAAACTCAATCCTCTTTTTCAGCATAAATACATAATTTACAGTAAACATATTTAATTTCAGAAATAATTTTATACTCTATACATTATGACATTTTGCACAGTAAATTTTCCTAAATGTTACTTGATTTGTGACTTCCGATAGATATTATATCACATTATATTTTGAAATATAGAAGTTTTAAAACTATATTGGTTAGTAATAAAGAATATGTGTATTTTACAATGAAAGGTTCTAATGCATAGGATTCATAAACAACAATATCTCAGCTCAAGCAATGTGTGATTTATTTTTAAAACACTAAAGAAAATGTTTATTTTAAAAAATGCACTTCGAAAAATAATCTTATAAGGAACGTGTAACATTTTATAAATTATGAAATTTTGCGCATTTTTGTAAATTCAATTGACGTAACATTATATTTAATTAATATAGATAGATAATTTGGAATTTTTTTTTATTTTATATATTCTGTTATAAGAAATATATGAATAAATGCGTTGAAATCTTTATCAAACTTTGTTTATTATCAAAGAAATAATTATTTTAATGATGAAATAATTGCTTCATTCCATTTTGACAGAAATAGTGTTTTGTGGTATTTTCCTTCGAGACTTTCAATTCTTTGTGGACATAACAACAAGTTTGGCGACAACTCAGTACGAAATCAAATTTTCTTTCATGCGTACCAGCTTTCTTTGTCAGAATCACTGTAATGTTTTTTTTTCTGTTTTAGTGGAGGGAAATGCTCTTTTTTCTCATTTATCATAGAGTGGAAGTAAGATTTATTCGCATTGTTTTATTTTATTTCACCACTGCCGAAATTCACTCAACATATTTCTCTTTCCCAAGTCAGATAAGAATTTCAGTCAAGCATTACAACGAAGACACAAAGCAGAATTTAATGCACAGATTTTCTTCAGTATCTATTCATCTATTTTTAAGAGCTATAAAATATTCAATTTAAATATTACTTTTTTGAATCTAGTGTGTATTTTATTTCATTTTTTTTAAAAAAAAAATATATAAAGCATGTTTTGTTTTGGGATTTAAAGCAACATATTTTTATATATAACAGATTCGATTTCATAATTTAAAAAGTTATAATAATTGGTAATTATTAAATTGAAAACAGAAATTATGAAAGGGGTTAAATATTTTTTATAGATTCTCTTAAACATATATCCTTAAATTATGATTCAAAATTATTAAATTAGCAGTTTACACTCTATATTCTTGTTGAAATGCT
Organism: Latrodectus geometricus; assembly: GCA_026290005.1. Taxonomy (NCBI): domain Eukaryota; kingdom Metazoa; phylum Arthropoda; class Arachnida; order Araneae; family Theridiidae; genus Latrodectus; species Latrodectus geometricus. The sequence goes on along the minus strand of JAPDSC010074404.1, from coordinate 15,007 downwards.
AACTTTTTAAGAAATTTTACTACCTAATGTAATAAATAGAGAACATTTTTATTTAAAGAAACTCCAACAAATATTTTTAATAGACATATTAATTTCATGATTTATTATAATTTTCGCTTAGAAGATAACCTGGTCGAAATTTTCGAGTTAAAAGGAACATAATTTCTTCTGCTTTTTCAAGATATTAAATTCGATTAAATAAATCTTTTACAAATAATTAATTTAGCATATCTATAATTCATGAATATTTTTAAGGAAATTTTAAGACCAAAAGGAAAGATTTTAATAATAAATTTCCTCATTTAATTTAAATATACTATGAAACATGTATTTTACTTAATTTTTACATTATTGTATTTAAAAGATATTTGAATAATTTTGAGGAAGTCAGTTAGATTATTCTGAAAAGGATCAACAGATGTTGTTAATATATGTAATGAAACTCATATGATTTGTTAACTTTTGAATTATCTCAAATAATTTCTTTCTGATGTTATTTTTTTGATGCACACATAATATTATATAACGAAAACATTATTATGTTTTCTTTGGATATTTTATATCATCTAATACTTAAAATAATTTGATATCTTAATTTTTGGAGAATATTGGAAAGGAAACATTTTATAAATTAATGCATAAAATATACGCACATAAATATTAAAATAAACTATTGATCCAGATAAGGTTTTGGATTATGTTATTTTTTCAATAAATTTTACTGTTTTAATCAACAAAAAAGTTTTTTCAACCAAAATTATTTTGAGGACATCTGGAATTTTTCAATTGATTTTTAAACATAAATTAACAAATCAATTGATAATTATTTGGATGTTACGAATTCCTGCTTCTTTGTAAAATTAGTTAAAGTTTTCATGAGATATAATTAAATGAAACAAAAGGGAATCTAATATTAATAAGATCCAATATTTTTTTACTAAGCCATTCGTCTTATCTTTTTTCTTAAGATGCAAATTGATAATAAATTATTCATTAATGCTGAATTAATTATTTTTATAAAAATAACTAACTAACCCCACAAAAATAAAGTATCATTCATAAGAAAATATTTCATTATTGTTTCTAATACATTCTTATGAAATATATTAAAGAATTAAAAATTGGTTTATAAGATAAGTATAAATAGGGTAAACTATTATAAATATTAAATAAAATAAACTGTTAGACCAATGAACATTAAATAATTCTATTGTATATCATTCATTAGAGAGAATATTATAATGGCTTACTTTAAAATGTTTTATATAAAAATGATAAAATGAGGAATTTTTCAGGTATTTAAAACATAAACGAATGACACTTTTAATTCACTTTAAACTATAAATTATTGTAAGCGTGATATTTGATAAAACTTGTATATAAATTAAGAATGCATTCAATATAAATATTTTCATCCATAATTTTCTTTATGCAACTTATAATTATATGTGTCATGTCTGTTACAAACTAGTTTATGGATGTTTTACAGTTTACAGGAGATGGAACCGATATCTATGGATGAATTAATAAATTTCGTACTGTGGATGCCTTAGGGGAATAGAAATATTCTTAATGTTTCACAAAAAGCGTTCATAAATTTATTTACTTTTATATTCACAAATACTACAAATTCAGATCTTAACTACTCGAGTTCCCAATATTACTATATATAAATATTTACTTAAAATAGATAAATACTGACGTGCATCAAGCCATCAGTTTTTAGCTGTTCAAATGATTGCTCGAAATAGAAAAAATGACGATGTGCATTCAAACATTTCTTGACATCTCATCTCCAAGAAGTTGAATATAAATGATATTAAATTTGGTGAATACAATATTCTCGCTAACTAGAAAGAGACATTCTTTATTAATGAACAATATGTAGTATGTTTCAAAATCTTTAAAATATTTTTGAAAGAAATATTGAAGCTTTTTGAAAGTTAGAATCTTTATCTGTAAATATTCGAAAGTATTGTGTTTCAAAATCATCATAACTACTTACGAAATGCTAGCTATCGATTACATTTCACATTCATATTAGGATACAATAGTGTTATGCAATGAAACATGATTTTTTATATGAAAGCTGAACACAATTTTTTATATAAAAATAAAATAATTTAAAAATAAAAGATATTAATTATTTATTGTGGTTGTTATTTTTAAATAGTGAAATATTAACTTACTAAACACTCAAGGTGATAAACATATCATAAATATTTTTAAATGTAATCTGGTTTTGTGCAGTTTAGTTTCTTAGATTTATGTATCTTTATCATCCTCTCCCTCTCTTAGATTTGAAATACAATGGTGCTATGCTATAATATCACTTTACATAGGTAGTTAATTTTAATAACATATTTGTGTATTAACTGCTTAATCATATAGCCTGCCTTTTAATATCATATAGTTATTTGTGTATTAACTGCCTTTCAGATTTACTTATATTAATATTTTTGTATAGTTCAGTGTATGTGAATATTTTACATCGTTATGTAAATATAAGTACCATTTGCATAACTTTAATAACGTTCCTAAGTGATTATAAAATTAAAATAATTACAATTCAAATTATTAAACAATAATTTAGGATGATTAATGAATTTAATTTTTGTTTTTCTTTATATCCATAATTTGCAATGCCAAATAAAATTATTATTATTTATTTTGAGAGTTAAATTTTTAATTTTCTACGCAGATTAGTATTGTTTATATTAAATACTGCATGGTAAACAAATTGTGCATTTGTATTTTATAAGTAACTGTTAAATTCTGCAAAGGTTTTATAATAAACATTTACATTTTTTAAAACAATTTTCTTAATATTATTTGATCTGTTTGGGAAACCACCCCACAGAAACTTATTTAGCTTTTTAAGGTCAATATGTTTTTTAAATTTTATTTATTTTGGTTTATATTTTGTATTTGTATAATTATACATACATTTTTTTCTTTTTATTAATTTTTTATACAATTATATTTTAATAATACTATATACAAATATTTTTTCAATATGTACAAAAAACAAAGAAGCGCCATAAAATCCAACCAACCAACCTCAAATCCTGCAAAATGTTTCAAAGTGAGTCATCGCCAGGAAAGGAATTCCTTGCTATGTGCAAAACTGGCAAACTACGTCAAGAGAGTAATCTTTTGAAAATGTCATCCACATGTTAGCCGTTTCGTTAAGTTCAACTGAGGCCTACGAACAAAGAAGCAAACACAGACTTCTATCCTCGGACTTTGACCTGGAAAGTCCAGTTTCTTGACAAATAGAAGCTACTTATTTCTTGCTGCTTACAGTTTTGTTGCATTATGTTACGACTATACAGCTTCACCGGATCACGTTTTTGGTTACATTGAACTTTCCAAGAAGGATTAAACATCCAATCCCCTTCTTATGATAGATCTTTTGACGGACAACAGCCTTCTAAAGCTTATCTAATATATTTTAGAATTTTATAGGCTAAACAATAACAATATAATTTACAAATTAATATATTCTGTCAAGTTTTACATCTTTTTCAAAACAAAATAAATAAAAAATATATAACGCTACCAGAAATATTTTCTAAAATTTAACACTTCAACAATTTTCTCAAATATCATCTACCATGCTAAAAATATTAGAAAAACAAAATTGAAAGCTTAAAAAAATAATAATAAAATTTTTTCTATTCATAAACTCTTATGTGTTTTTGTTGATTTTTTTATTTTTAACAGAATTATATTATACTTTTCAGAATGCTACATTTTAAAGTTCAAAAATATCTTTTGTGTTTGATGACTTTTGTTAAATTGGCTACCTATTTCTTTTGTTAAAGTTTTTCTAAATATTTATAATTAAAAAATACTTATTGATATAGAAAACAACTTATTGATAATGAAGACAGAAATTATAATTTTAATCACTCTTGACAATGTAATAATAACTTAAAGGTAGTAAGGTATTCAGAATTTTTAAAAACCAAACTGGTTTACATTTTTATACATTAAACTTTGATTAGCTTTCATGAAACACGAGAATATGTATATTCTCGTACTTCTTCTATATGAGAATATGTATTTAAATATACATTTAAATATATTGGGGATAATTTTGAAATTCCATGGATGACGCTGGGTAATGTTCTCAATATGGATTCGTTTTTCTAGGTTGCAAAATAAGTAGAATGTTATTAAAGCTAAATACTCAAATACGCTAAACATTCAAATTAAAGAGTACGTGTTACGGTAATAGCTTCAAAACATTTTTTTCTTTTCTTGTTTAGAATATTAGAAATGGTACTTTTCAATTTGGATGAAGTATGTAAAGTGTATATTCTTTTTATCCTAAAATTTGATCACAGATTGTTGTGTTGAAACAGCTTACATTTGAATTTATAGTTGCATTTCTCATCAATCATCATCCTAAAAAATAAAAAAGACTTTCAAATTTAAGGTATTATGAAATATTCAATTCAAAAATTCATATTATTGCAATAAATCTCAATAAAACAGAAGCTTTGATTTGAAACGTAAAATTTGAAATTTTTTGTTTTGTATTATTTAAACATGCTTTGAAAATCATTTTATTAATAACATTTTTTAGAAAATCCTGTTTGTTGTTACAGACACTAAATTACTGATATTCAGTATAATAATTATTGATTCAGTGAAATAGATTATTTAATTATCAATGAACTTTTCAGTTTGACTTAGACATTTAAACCGATTTATTTACATGAAGAATATTATATCTGATATTTTTTTATATTTATAATTTTAAATTAATTTTCTTTAAAATTGTTATGCAATTTCGCATTTTCTTTTTTGATACACATATTATCCTCAATTCATATTTTTGGTTGTATTTTGTTCCCTTAAATTTTCAAATAAAATTGTTTTTACAAATAAAATTATTTAGTAAATCCTCAACTGAATTTTATTTAGTTTATCAATTAATAAATTATAATTCTACCTATATATTTCCTGTATAAAATTAATAATTATTTTATATTTATCCAATGACTTTCACTTTATGCCATATTCATTTAAACTATCATTTACGTCAAATAAAACATTCGAAAGAAAAATTAATATTTACGAATTGAAAAGGTAATTAAAAGATAATATTTCATGATTTAATTTATACATTTCTCATTACTGTATGCATTTTTAGACTTTAGATTTTGTCAATATACACTCTAAGAAACTGCATGTTTTCATCACTAGAGCGATGTAAGATTCATTTCACTAGTTTACAATACTAAATAAATGGTTATTGATGCTTATTATTTAAGAGAAAAAATTGATTCCAAAATTAGACAGGTTTCATATTATTAAAATTTAAGAGCCAGTATTTTTATTGCACCAGTTTACTTCTCTGTTCGTATCTCTGATAATATTTACTACATAGGTGGAAGCAATCGAGTCTTTGTAATTTAGAACCAGGGAGAAAACAGAAGATCCCCTATACTTGACCTGGAGGGCATTGAGGCCTCTACCAATTTAACATGCTCCAGCTATTTTTAGCGAATGCCACGAATCTTCAGTTAAGTAGGCATTCGAATTAACTAATTTCCGATAATGAGTGCTATGCCTTAACTAAACAGAGGACATCGTAGTTTTTTAAAAGCTATTATTAGGATTTAACATTGATTTAATTTTAAATTAAGGAAGAATCACTTCGTTTGTGTGGAATTTAGTCAATAAATTCCTGTGTACTTGTGTAATTAGATAAATTTTCTGTAGCAAATACCTTGGGTTGTAATAAATGATTAAGAAGACAGACTTTAAAAAATGTCAATAAGCAATGAAAAGTTACGTTATTTATTTAAAATAATGTAACCAAAAAATTATTTTTATATAATAAGTTTCTTTCTCAATGAATCATACTAGAGTACAAAATTAAATTCAGTATTGTAAAAAAAAATATCTAAAATATTATTTTTTGCCATCTATTAATTTTGAGTTATATTCTCTTTTCATACATACCTTTAATTTAACCACTTATCAGTTTTGCCCGAACGCCGCTCGGGAAGCATGTTTTTTTACGCCGATCCACTGATTTGCCGGGCTTTTTCTCATTGTTTTAGTTTCCATTGCTTCTAATAGATGGCTTATTTTTGAAATGTGCTTATTTTTAGACATAATATGGCAAAAAAACGAAACTGTTAAGTGGTTAAGTATTTAAAAATATTTTCCATTAAAATTGTGTATTGCTTCATTATATGAGGAAACTTGTAAAAAATTAAAAATACCTTAAGTAAGGGGCTATATTTAAAAGATAAAATGAAGAAGAATAAATTTATTTCCAGTACTTATGTACAAGAATATATTGCATTTTTAAATTTAGATATTCTAGTTTTTGTTTTTGAATAGAAAAATGACATTATTATCAATATGAATGAAAAGTGTATTATTTTAGCAATGCAAAGGAAGTAGCCAAATTCATTATCGAAGACTGGGTAATAATCGAACGATTAGTACTATGAACTTTCAATTCAGCTGTCCATAGGTTCGATTCCTGCATCGGGCTTTGATGTTGTTGTTGGTTTGGGATAAACTTAAAACTGTAGATTTTGATTTAATTAACCCTCGTGAGCAAAAAATGAATATTGGGTAACACACAAACCAAATTATCAACATCATTAACTATCAACATCATTAACTGAAGTAAAAAATAAAAGTTGTTACCTTAAATCATTAGAAAACATGAATAAATTATAATTTAGCACCTAAAACAGATTAAATCCTCAAAATTTTTTTTCCTTATTTTTGAAAATTATATTAGCGAAAATTTTATCAACTTAATTAAGACATTCAAATTTTTTATTCTACTTCACAAATAAAAAAAAATCAACATATTTCAAAGAAGATTTAACTTTAAAGTCTTTTGATATGTCCTAACATTAAAGAAGGGCAATTAAGTAACAGTAATACTGTTTAATATCGAAGATTCTTTAGAATGTATGATTCTCCAGTCATACATTTTTATGCAAATTACATTTAAAAATATATATACTTTCGAATAAAACTGGATTTTAAGATTGCCTAGTGAAATTAAAATGATTTGTAAAAGTTTCTCAAAAAATAATTAAATATACGAAAGAAAATTTAGCATTATTTAATGGAAATAATTTTCTTACATTTTCATTTTGCTGCCAATTTATTAAGTGGTCTTTGTACAGATGTGATTACTACTATTTCCAATTTTCCATTCCATTCAAAACGTTTATCGTCTAAAATCTTTTTTAGTTTAGGTAAAAAAAGGAATTTGTTAAAAGAAATGTGTTCTTATTCAAAAACTAAATTTCTTATTAAGGAAACAAAATTTGATTTTCAGAAACAATGTCAAATCTGCTCGCTATCTGAAAGAAGCCTTAGATATTTTTTATAAAACATTCCTCAATTTTTTTTTCTTTTGATTTATTTTTTCATTTGTTCACGATGATTTACTTGACGTTCCCTTTCCTTAGATTTTCTCTAAAAATATACATAGTTCATAGTAACTTAGAGATTTAATTAAGGTATTATTGAATGTTATAAATGAATGTTATAAATGGAATGTTATAAAGGAAAATTACGTAGAGAAGAAAGGGAATTTACATATTTGTGACAAAATTGTTTTTCCGAATAAATATTAATTTTTTCATTTTTATGATAAAAGTTTCCGTATCTGATATTGAGTGTAATTTTTATACGAATAAGACAAAAATATTTAGTGAATTACAATACAAAAATGTTAACCAATTTCCTTTTAAATACGCAGTACGAAAATTAATATAAAAAAAACAAGCCCTTTTATCAAACATATAAAACTTATACTACTTACGAGAGTCATTCTAAAATTTTTGAGATACAACTAGGTTTTAAAAGTTATACTTACAAAGTTTTAGGTGTGTTTAAAGTAGTCTCCTCAAGCATCAATGCACTTTTATAGACGAATTTCCACAAATGAAATGCCTCAAGGCATTCACTTCTTGGAATAGATGAAAAAAATGCATTTATAGCCACATCAATCTCTTCTTCTGAATGCAAATGACGTCCACGTAAGTTCTTTTATAGAGTAAAGAATAACCAAAAGTCGCACATAGCTAGATCAGGTGAATACGGCGGATGTTCGATCACTTTAATTTGTTTTTGTTTAAGAAACTCACTGTTAATCCGGCTGTATGTGAAGATGCATTGTCATGGTGAAGCATTAGTCCCCTAACATTCAGTTCTTGTAGAATTTCTGGAAGACATTTAGTGGTATACCAGTTTGCTGTTACTGTCCTTCCAACTTGATGGCTTTGACCATTCCCGTTCTTCTGAAGAAAACGGCATACATCACTTTTTTCAGTGCGCGTTGTTTTTGCACCATTGTCGGTGTGGGATCATCTTCAAAGACCCATACTTTGCATTCTTGACGTGTTGGAACGTCAAAAAACGGTATGTACGTTTCATCACCTGTACAATTTTAGAAATGATGTGGTGGTCACCATCATTTAGCAATTTAAGAGTTTCTTTACTGATTCTGACAAGCTCCTCTTTTTGGTGCTCAGTTAGATTATGGGGAACCCAACAGCAAACTACTTTTTTATATGTAATTCTTCATGAATGATTTTGTGTGTAACTGCAGATCCAATGTTAAGTTCCTTCTGTATCATTTGATAGGTACAACGATTATCATCCATTAACATTTTTCGAATGGCAGACACATTATCCGGGATTACTGCTGACGGTGGCCTTCCTATGTGTTCATCCTGAAAAAAATTCCGATCTCTTCTAAATTCTCTAAACCATCTGAATACAGTAGCATGAGCTGGAGATTTATCACCAAATGCTAATTGCAACCGTTGAACGCATTCTTCTTGATTTAATCCTGCTTTAAATTTGTAGAAAATCATAGCGCGAAAATGTTCTAGCGTCAACTACATTTTCTCTTCTGTTTAAAATTTTTTCTACGCTAAACAAGTTGAAGTAGCCAGAAAAATATGGTCTTCTGTGTTAAAATACTTTGTATTTTAAAATTAAACCATTATTTTTATTTTGTAAATTCTCGTCTGCGTGTATCTCAAAAAATATTTCAGAGTAACCCTCGTATTATCTTAAGTTAGATATTGCATTCAAGTAAATCAGCTATAGTTGGTAAATTTGTGTTACTGATGCATAATTTGTAAAAAAATGAAATCAGTAGTATTCATTATCTATCTAAAATATTCTTTGCATTTAAAGATATTCAGTCCTTATTTAAAATCTCAAATATAAATTAATTTATCCAAATTGTCCATAGGGTATATATTATTATGAAAACTTTTAAGGTAATTATTTTCTTCTTATTATTGTTTATAGACATTGTTATATTACAGTTGAAACTTTATTGTGAAAGTGACTGTAACAGGTACACTGAAAAATGTGAATATTTCTCAAACTATTATTAAAATGTTATTGGTAATATGCAAATATTATTCCCACGGGCGGTGCTATTATTAGTGTATAAATCTTTTTAATATAATAAGTTTATACATATACAAGAAAATATTATTCTTGCATTTTGTCAAAAATTATGACATTCTATATCCTGATAACACTAGTTTAACGAGTTTTATCTCTTTTTCGGCTATTATTTCAAATGTAGCCATTAATTTATCTATTTTATGTTCGCAATAAGTTATAGAACATCTTAATGTTTTTTTTTTTTACTCTAGGGCCCGGTACGTTTTTTTGGGATTTTATTTTTATTTGTTGGCCCTTATCGCCTAAGGATAACTGAAATTGCAGAAGTTTCCTTAAATTTTGTTGTTTTAACCCTAGTAAGCAAACGGATTCAGAAATTATTGAAGCAAAAATCCAAGACATTTTACATTTAACTTATAAAATACTATTTAAAACTTGTTTATTTATCTACATATTATATTTAGTATTTAAATTTTAACACATTTAAAATCGTGTACTAAATATATGAAATTGATCAATATTTTTGGACTAATTGTTGTAAATTTTAAAGTTTAATTTTTCTTTACGTCGTGTAAAATGGATTTCATATAATTCTCATTGATAAAATATGAATTTGCAACAATATTTGTGTTCAAAGTTAATTCTAATCAATGTATATATAAAATTATTTAAAAAATTATTGAAAAATCATACTTCAAAATATCGTAATGATCAAAAAATTTAAACTATTAGTAATTCTTGAGCTATTTATGGAATTAAATTCTTAGTCTCAAATTTTTCAACCATATGGAAAATTTTCAGAATTAATTTACATTTCGTGTTTAAATTAAATTTTATAATTAATAATTGTCAAATATATGCATTTTTTACCATCATCTGCTACTATAAATATTGTTATAGGGAAATACATGGATTCAAACAAAATTTGAATTTTCACCAGGAATTTTCACCTTTGTATTGCTTACATGAATATTAAAAGACCTTACATAAATCTTTTGCCTGAGGAACGTAAAAGATAAACTCGAAAAAAATCTTGAAATAATTGACATATCTTGAGAATTAAGTGCAGAAAATAAGCTGAATGAATTATACTTAAAAAAAAAAGACGGGGAAATTTGTTATAACAGGTGAATGAACATTAACTGCTTTAAAAATAACACCAAAATATTCTTAAGAAATATAGTCGATTTATTCGAAATTCAATTTTTGTAGTATTTCCATAAGCACCATACTGACGCATTTATTGCTGTTAAGATTACACATAATATGTAGCTTTTGAAATCATTTAATATCAGCAATCGCTAATACCATGTTACAATCATGGTTATTCTTGAATTCCTAGGTTTGGCAACATTTGGAAGATAATGTTCACTATCATAAAGTCTAAATTAATTCAGCCATCCTGGTAATACATATAAGAGAAAAGTTATAACCATCTGTTCAAATACTTCAGGCCAGAGTCTGTTATCATGTCCAAAAATAAAAGTCAGTTTTAACATACCATCCACAATAATTGATAACGCAGATAGTAATATACCTGTATCAGTGCACTAATCTACAGCTAAATGTGTACATGTAGTTGTACATTCCATCAAGATCATGCGGACTAGATGACTTTACTACCAAGTTTGATTCTCCTTTCTGTGCACATTTTTGATTTGCAAGTTATCCAGCTCTCATCAACACAAAACTTCTAAACTCAATCTACTCAAGCAAAATTTTTGATAAATTGATAAGTAAACTTTTCAAGAAAGCCAACATTGTTTTCTCAATTCAAGTTCTGTCAGTAGTTGAAATGTAGCCATCATCGTTTATGAGGATAAGCTATAATCTTTTAATTTTAATAGAGACAATCATAGATTGATTTCAACGAACAAGTGCGGATTTCTATTTAACCAATTTCAGAAGCAGATAAAAACTAACTGTTCGTTCAAAAAGCCCTTTATAATTTGTATAAAATAATTTAGTTTTATTTTTATGAAAATTTCAGTTCAATCTTATTACTCCTTCCTAATTTCGCATGATTTTATAAATAGCAACTTCAGTACAATGTCTCAGGTGCTTATTAATAAATTTAGATAAATGTGCATTTTTGCTCAAAAATAATAAAAGAATGAATAGAATAAATACAACAGAAAAGTTGATTGTATCAGAGTTTGAAAATTATATAGCACATATAAATTTCAGAGTATTTTAATAATTATGAAATTTAAAGAAGTTATTTATTACGCAGATAAGCATATCAATCCCTCATTTCATGTCTCACTGATTTAAGGTAATGATAAAAATCAAATTTTAAATAGCGTTTGTAAATAACATAAATGCAAATATGAGTCCTATACATAATATTGCCTATATAATGCGACAAAGGATTAGACTTGGAAATAATATGCAATCAAAGCCTTGCTACATTTATTATTCAGGAAATTGCATAAAGATACTGTTAAATGTTAACATTAAAGTTAAAAATGAACATATACATTTACATAAATAGTAAATTGAATCGACTTCTGTAGTACAAAAACACTAATAAAATCATTTTTTTTTTAATTTTGAAGTTTACTTCCATTCATACTTTCTGGATGAAAATACAATATATTTCCATCTTTTGTCTTAAAATGAAATATCATTGTACAATTTATTCTTAAATAAAATACAGTTAAATATTATACAAATCATATAATCTGTTTAAATTATTCCTTCAATAATTACTTATGCATGATTGTAATTTTATGATTAATGTTTGTTTTTAAATCCAGCCTAATTTTAGCAATCCCTGCAATCACAAAAATAAAGAAAAAGAAAAAAAAAGAAACATTACTGTTTTAAGATTTTTTAAATGATGGTTCTCAGATTAAAGATGAGACTATTTAATAGTTATTAAATAAGTTAAATAAAGTAAAAATGATAATACAACATTCCAAATGATGAAACGATTAATGAAAAAATATGTATTTCTTGCAAATTATTTATAGTATTGATATGAGAATTATGGGATTCTTGTAAAAATGATATCAGTTGCTGAAATAATTTGCCTAATTTCCTATAAAACTTTATTCGCGTCAGTAAAACTTAAAGTATAATTTGTAAAGAAAGGTTTTATTTTAATCAATAGAACATGATATCTTATCTTTAATCAAGAATATTAAATACTGAGTTAGAGAGATTTTATTTTTCTAGAAATGTATTCAAAGAAAATTGTTCACGATTCATAGATAAATATGTATTTCATAAAGTTTATAAGTGCCAATTAAGTATCGAAAACATATTTTAAAAAATTGAATTTTAACATGATAAATACATAAAGAATTTAATACAAATATAATTATCACTTGACACATTCTTTTAAATTAGGCTCAATTTATATTTGAAAAGAAGTGCTCTTAAAAAATTTTTAAATTTGGGCTTACAAAGTTTCAATACTTTTTAATCTTCGCCTTGAAAGCTTTTCCGGAAAGTATAATTACGTCCATTAAACTAACTGTCTTAGAAAAATGTGTGAATGGCATTTCTTTGGAAACATTCCATTTAGTTAACTTTTAAAGATAAGCTTCCTTTAAATTTGAAACAAATAATGGTTTCTGTAACAATTAAATATATCTATGTATTAATATATATAAAAACCACAAATTATTAGTAAATATTGCATGAGGAATTTCTAAAATATTGATTTTAAACACCGAAGGGCAAAATAATTTTTATAATTCCCTTACTCAATTTTAATAAAAAAATTAGTACATTTACCAAAGTTTAAAGAAAATTTATAATACTTTTTAAATAAATTAGTTTACATAAATTTTAAACTTATTAAGAGGTTGTATAAAGTACTCAGTTATTAACATATTTAATAAAAGATTTCAAACATTGAAATCATTTAACAGTAAAACTGATTATTTATTTATCGAAGATCATACTACAGGAATAATAGTAGCAACTTTGTATTTCTATGTGACAACAAGTGTTAATAAAACTTTTAAGTTTTTTAAGTTGATGAGTATTTAATTTGCATTTAAAAACTAATATTTTATTTTTTACAAATTACACTTATAATAATACTTTTAAATATGCAAAGAAAGACCAAACTATTTTAACATTTTTTTTCATACGCTTAAAATACATATCATAAATCAAATTTTAAATTTAAATAAATTAAATCAAAAGATTTAAGTGTAGCAATTCGTAGACTATGATCTAAAGGGTTTAATACTGTCATTATAAGTTTCACTTTTAATAATTCGTAATAATTGTTTTCTCAATTGCGAGTAAATTTTATATATATATATATTACTATAATTATTTATATTTTACTATAATTATTTGTTTGCACGTTAGGTTCGCTTCATTTTCTAGAATGCCACCTAAAGCGTAAAGTAAAAGATCTTTTCTTTTATAAGATATTATATAAAGAAACTGTTATTATATTTATTTGGAAGATATATTATAATAAGAACTTTATGCTATTTCAATAAAAATATGTAATTTAAAAACAAGGACGTCAAATTAAAATATGATCCATGTATAATGATTACATTGCAACTACTTTTTTTCTTAATAATTACAAATTAATTTTACTTTTCTAATACAGTTCAATAGTTGATCATAAGTTTAAATGAATTTTATTTAAATAAATATATATCTTACAATATGCAAAATGTATATATATTTTTAAGAGTAACAAAAATCAATCGAGTCATGCTATTGAGCTAAGTTAGCATATGATTAAAGGGAGAAACATGACATATATTAGTCATAAAAATTTATATATTTGTGACAAATAATTTTTCTTATTTATACATTTATTTGATAGAAAAGTATTTAATATTATTAAATATTTATAATAATAAAAAAATAATTGTGATATTGATAATATGATATTTTCTTTAAGCAAATCATTTGGTGCATAATCTTAACAAAAATTTTAAATTTCTTCAATATCATTCAGCATTTAGAATTAAACTTGGTAATTTGTTAGACCACAAAATGATCATCATTAATTTCCCAAAGAAAATATTTAGACTTAAATTGAACTGACAGGAAGTAATCGCTATTAGTGATTAATTATAATACCTTGTCAAACAAAAAAGAGGTTAATTTTAAATTAAATGAAAATACCTCAGTTTAGATTTCTAAATTAAACTTTACAACATGGAACTTAATCTTAATTGAGATAAAAATTTCCATTAAGGAATATAATTAATTGATTAGTTAAAGTATAGTTAGTTTGCTAGTACTTTTAAGTAGAATGCTTAATTTTTAATTCAATATTTAATTATTTATTGGATTAACATAGATTATTCATTACGATTTTAAAATTATTCATGCTAATTAAATAAACATTTCAATTTAATTAATTTAGATGACCCAATATTTCGATTAAAGCTTTGAAAATTTCTAAAATAAATATATAATTATTTTATTCAATAACAAACAAAGATTATTAATCTTATTAAAAATGAGGATTTTACAAGGTTGTCTTTGGTGATTGAAGATTATTCACCGCAATTTTATAAAGATATTATTTAATGAAATATTTGAGTCTGTAAAAAATTCTTTGTATTTTTTATAATAATATCATTCTCTC
>JAPDSC010074387.1:0-10248 GCA_026290005.1 Latrodectus geometricus | reverse complement strand
GAAAACGCGGAAGGCTAACTAAATATGACTGACTTACAATTTTATTTGTTTTTTTTTTTTTTTTTTTTTTTGTAAGAATATTCGTTTTGTTATTTATATTTTGTTTTTATTTTTGCAAGAAATAATAATGTGGTATTAATTTGGGCTTTAAGAAATAAATGTTTGGTTTTATTTTTATTAAAAAAACATACTTTTTAAATTTAATACCTAACCAATTTCCTAGCCATCTTCCCCTAACCCTAATATTTACATGTAAAGATAGCTTCGCTTAGCGCTGTTTCGCATTACGCTCTACTTTGATGGAATTATCCCCCGCGTTAAGCGGGGTCTTACTGTATTATATTTTTATTACTATTGAATTATGAGATGTATTAATTTATGAAATGCATTATTATATATTGTATTTTTGTCCTATTTTTTTATATCAAGATATTTAAATCATTTGTGAAGTAGTTTCCTAGAAATAATAAGGTTGATAAAAATTGCGCCAATAAAACATCTGAACAAAAAGCAACTTTGAACAAAATAAATGTAGTAGAGAGGCATGAAATTAAATTTAAAAATCTTTAAATATGATTTTTTAATAAAAGATTCAGTTTATTAGATAAAAATATTCTAAATTTATTCATAAAATTCGTAAAATCAAAACCTGTTTCTCTGTAATGTTGTTTTTATAACTAATTTTTCAATAATAAAATTAAAGCATCAATAACCTAATTAGTTTAAAGCATTTATAACTTAATTAGTAATTGAAAGTGATTTGATGTTTACTTAAATAGTATATATTTTATAGAGAGGAATAATTCGTATTAAATACTTAACTAAATGATTTTTAAAGAATAAAAAAGATTATATATTTTAACTTTTTATTATTTAGTTTTAATGTTAACTTTAAATATTAGTATTTATAGTAGCTCTTCTAAGATACATTTCCAATCAGGGGAGTTTTCGTTTATTGTACATCAGAATTAATAATATAATTTTTACATTTTTTGGTCATTAAAGAGACTTGAAAACTTAATCACTTTTGCATACGTTGAAATTGTGGATGAAGAAGAGGAAACATTGAAAATATAATTACCTATAAAGCTTATTTTTAATTAAATTAAGCTTATTTTTAATTAACTTTGGCAAAAATTCCCATAAAACATTCAATTACATAATTCTTACACCTAATCGAAAGTTATAAATGAATATTAATCTATAATTTTATTTTTAGATATCTCTCTGAATGAATATTATTAAGTCGCAGTGTGTGTTATCGGGTAACGAAATGTAAATTTTAGCACTTAAGTTTAAATTCAAAACCGAAAAAATGGCACAAATTATTATTAATATCATTAATTAAAAACTGACTACACTTCTCAATAATCAAGTTTCATTTCTGACATTAATCAGTATTTAGCAATTGGTTTTAGCGACGCAAAAATATCTGAAAAATTTCAGATAATTATTATTATTGCATAGTTATTGGTATACATTAATTGATATATATATACTATAGATTATAAGCTGTATTAGATGTTATAATAATTATTAGATAAAAAATACGATTAAAAGTATTTTTTCAGATTTATGGAAACTATGTTTTTCGAATGCTTGGTTCTTTTCCCATTCTGTTATTGTCGACTTTGTACTGCTTTTATTTTTTTTAAGTTTTCTATTGATAACTTATTTTTAGACAAAAGTAGATTCACCAGCAAAATCTCATCATTTATTCTTCTAAATGCTTAAAGTTAAGTTTTTAACATCACCAATTATTTTGTATGATTAATTAATTCTTCTAATTTTTTTATCAATAACAATATTCTGAAATAATTTGAATTAAATATGTATCCTTAGTGTATACTGGAAGAATGTCCCACAGTAAGATTTGAAATAGATTCTTTTTAACCCAGATTATGTTCCTGTTAAAAGTATGTACTTTAAAGTGAAATATTTCAACAAATTGTTAAGGAAGGATTTAAAACCGTAGAAATTAAACATTTAGAAATCAAACATAGTTTGTCTATTCAAGTTAGTACCTAATAAATTTAACAAAGTTTTAACAAATAAGAATGAATTGCAAAAAATGTATTAAAATACATATATTAATGTCACGAAAGTTCTCTATTTTGTTTACTATCGCACACAGACAGGCATAAATATTTAATAGGTGAAATTTTAAATTGATACATTGTATCATGATGGATTTCATTTAAAATTATATTTTATTGTTTAACCCATGAGCAGAAGATGACCTTTGTACAATATACTAAAAACATACCTAAATTAAATGAAGGACATTTTTACCGATAAAATGGTTTCATTCCTATTTTTAAATCTGAAAAAACCAACTTCCTTTTAGGTTTGTTATTACTCTGTTCCTTCCATATTGCTTTTTTAGCATGTTGGAGTCTGATAGCAATGTTTTATTCTTTTTTAATTATTTTATTTATTTATTTATTATTATTATTTTTATTTTTATTTATTTATTAATTTATTTTTTTTTTATTTTTTTTTTTTTATTTATTTTTTATTTTTTTTCAATGCAGAAGCGTATTTTATTTTCTTTACATCATTAATGATGTTAGTCAAGGAACTTAAATTTAAAATATTTGAAGACAAAAATCTTTGAAATAATTTATAAGCAAAATTTTCAACTATAAAATTTAAGACAATAATCAATAAATGCACAAGTGTGCTTTTATTTACGTACATGTATTATCTATATATGATATGGATGATTATAATAGCGATTGAGAGTATTGAAAAGCTATGACGGTGATAGTCGAGATTTTACCAAACAATCATTAAGAAAATATGCTTAAAATCATGACTTATGATCATATTTATGCTGCAGAAGTTGAGGGTTCAATACTTATTATTGGATAAGCAGACGACGCATTTGCTTATTGACAAGCATAAATGTGTTTTTCTTATTTTTATTTAACAATCAAAAAATTTATAAAATGCAAATAATTAAAGGATTGTCAAAATTGCAGAGCGTAAATTAAATTTGCTTAGAAAGCGAAATAAAAAGAATAAGCGCTTGCAAAAGCGCGCTTCTTCATGGTCCGAAATTCGAGGTATAGAGTAGATGATTAGGAGCAGTTCAAGTCAGCAGCTGACCTCCCCGGCATCCGCTCGGCGCAGCGAATTCTGCTGCTCCTTTCAGAGGGAGGGGGGCCTCTCTGGGATCGAAGTTGTAAGGGTGGTCGCCGCATGATTTTATGTTAACTTTTTCCAACGATCTTTTAATCTGAATACACAACAAATATTGATTTATCGAACCTAAAATTACTTTAGAACGCCTAATGACATAATACGACAAAAATGATTTCTATAAAAAATAAAAATCAATAATAGTCTTGCCAACAATAATCCATAAAAACTGTGAAACCCGAGCGATATAGGATTTATATCTAGTTTTGCTTTTGTGTGAACTTATCTCCGCAGTACATGAGCCTGAGCCATCAACAGTTATGTTGTGCTCATTTTTTTTTTACCGGAACGCGTATATATAATTATATAAACAGGGCCGATCCTGGATAGGCGGCTTCTCTGTGCGGTCTCATTTCCGAAATTAAACAACGGGGGGTGATTTTCCATGATAATCCTGGCAGCGAAGTTTTTTTTTTTTTTTTTTTTTTTTTTTTTTTTTTGGGTTCTTTTCCCCAAATTTTGGGGGGGGGGGGGGGGAGATTTCTCCCAATTTTCGCCTGTCGCCATGATCGGCCCTGTATATAGCATAAAAAGGAAAGGAAACGAAAATCATTTTGTGTATATGTATATATATATGTGTGTGTGTGTGTTTATTACAATAATAGGAACGTTTAATAGAAATTAGTTAACAAATTATAAAATACGCATAGTAGATACTCAAACAATATTGCATAAATATTTTTAACAATACAGGAAAACACTAATGGTTTTTATAAAATATTCCAAATAGGATTGTGTTGACTTAGGTAGCATGCATACAATATTTTGCTAACAGTAGTACTTATTAATCTTTATATTACATTGTATTGGTTCGGGTTCGGTTCAAACCCTTGTTTATAATAACACATATAAAAATTCGTCAAAAATTAGGGGGAAAAAATCAGCAATTCTTTTTAATTTTTTTCTTCAATACGTCAGCCAATTCTCGTTATCAGAAATCATCTTTAGTTCCGGAACGCGTTCCTGTCCAAAAAGGAAATATCGGAACGACGTTCCGGAACGTTCCGGGTCGACAACACCACTGGCCATCAAGTTCCCCCCCCCCCTGAAAATTAATTTTGGCATTTTTGTGTTCCTCTTTTACAAGCATCGATGTAGAGTAACAACACTCCCTAGAATACTATTCAGGGGGGTGTTGGTAGTAACCCCTTAGGTTATCGCATTTGCAACTGGGTTTCTAGCGGGTGGAAGCTTTTATAAATTCTCAGTCTACTGGGTAAAACTGAGCTGTTTCATTGGTGAAAATTTTTTAAGTGTTCACAGACCATTGGCCGAAATTGATTATATAATTAAGAAAATGCGGTATGCTTGCAGCTGATTATTTCCTCTAAACAATCAACCGTCTTAATATTTCAATCGCAAATGAGTTCAATAGTGAAGTTGAATTTTCACAGAAAATACTTCAGAATTTTGTATATTTTGGAAATGTAGTAGAAGCCTTTTTGCAACAATATTACCCTTTGAAAAAAAGTATTTAAATGTTATTTTTGTAAAGGTGAGAAAATTTGAATTTTGAAAACGTGAGAATCATTATACATTTTTCCTCATAGTTTAGAAAACTAAATGATACATATTCTTTGTTTAATGCCACGATCTGTGATGTTAAGATTTATGCTTAACAAAAGCGTATATTTTTCTCAAAATAATAATACAAAACATCAAAAGGAGGGATAAACTTTAATGTGAATAGCAGCTGAAGTATATGAATTATAGCTTTTATACTTATTTAACTGTTACAAAACTTAAATAGTAGGAAAAATGGCATTGTCGAGTAACGTTGTAAGAATATTTCAGTTTCATTACCCAAGTTTAACAAAAGGTAAATTTGTGTTTCGAATTGTGTGCGAATTTGTGATATTTTCTATTAATTCTGAAATGAAGTAGCTTATACCGCGATGTACTAATTTAAGCCAGTTAATATTTCGCATTGGAAATTTTCTCGCTTTTAATTATTAAAAAAACAATGCTTTTCCTTTTTTTAAAAAAATAGGTATCTCAGTTTACAGAGGAAAACAGAGAGAGAGGGGGAAAAAAAACCATTAATGTCACTGGATGCCCAATTTTTCCTCATTTTCAAGGTGTGAATTTAAAAAAAAAATAGCGGTATAATTCTTCTTCTTCTTCTTCTTTTTTTTTTTTTTAAAGAAATTATTTTTGCTCTGCAGCGAATTTAGTGTCTCGTTCCGTCGTTTAAGAGAGAGATGAATCTTTTGAATTAAATCATATTCATGCATGTATTAAGTTAAGAATATTTATTTAAGTGGATAAATCGAATTAATCCACTACATTGAATAAGATTGAAATAAATATTTATTACGCTAACACAGAGAAAATGACTGCAAATCTTATATAAAAGTCCAAATCAATATATATTCTCGCAAATGTGTGAATGAAATCTAAATATGAATAGTAAACACCATCAATCAAACTTGAATTTTAATAATTTAAATTAAAGAATGTATGACATTAAAATAAAATATATGTGTATATGGGATTATTGATGATACAACAAGAAGTTAAGCGAGTAATTTAATGTATAATAACAAATAATTCAACGCTAAATAACTGTAATTCCACTTTGTAATGAAAAAAAAAGAAAAAAATACGAGAAATGCAACAATCAAAATGATTGAAATGAAATCAAAAACATATTCCATCATTGGAATTACAAATGGGACATTATGATTGAATATGGCGTAAGCATACTATCTGTAAGAATTGAGTTATTTAATAATTGCTTCCACTTCACAATGGCATGTTATGTCTTCAAAATACATCTGCTATTGGAATCGTAAATGACACATTATGATTAATAGAATTTACCCATACTGTTTGTAAACATTAAGGCGAGTTTACTTGTTCAAAGAGTACGCGCCCTTTTTCGAAATAGGATGACATGTCTTCAAAATCCACATTTGCCATTTTACTTATCAAATTATCTTTCAAACAAATCCTGCAGTTTAATTCGTTTTTCAAGTGTAATCTTTTTTAATGAATGAGGAATAGATTAAAACAGTGTTTTATAACTTTGTGAATACAGCTGCATAAAACCGGTAACACCTGCGTAATAATAAATGGAAATTAAAATGAGAAAAAAAGTTGGGATTTTAATAAAAGTTTTTAACTTTTTAAGCGAAGAAAATTTATATTGAATATATAAGGATTTATTATTACTTACTATTAATTATTAAATAACGAGCAGTTATTAATAAATAACTGCTCGTTAGATAACAGGGCAAGCATGTCCTCCAAGTAAAATAATATCTTTGGTGATGGCAGATCAAGTATTAAGGAGTCTTTTCAATTGATCCTTGCTTCTAAATGGAGACTCCCACTTACCTGGCTGCTTCTACTAAATGATAGAGCCCTAATCTAGACTTCATAGTTCTAAATGTGTCACAATAGTCTTATTATGTCTAGACGTTAATTTTTGTAAAGAAACAGCCAAAAAAACATCCAGAAAGATCTACCACATACTATGTTTCCGTTTTAAACTTATATTTCCTACATTCGAAGAATTAATCATAATACATATACTTTTTCCAATTAAAACATTGTAACAATTTAGATAACCTTTAATTTACCGAGAAGTAAGGAAGATGCTGATATTTAAATATTTTGGAAAAAACACATTACCCTGCAATAAATAAGTATATGAAATAAAATTTTATATTAAAATATATGGTGGTACAACGTGAAAAGAAAAAATAAATTACTTTTACTCTGTGTATAAACAAATTTAACCCTTCTTTGCATAATGGTGGAAATTTCCATCATAACCTATAATGCCCAAAAATTATATAAAAGAACAAGTTCACTTTAAGTTGATCGTGTTTGGATACCTTTTTAATGTCCATTGCATAAAAAGAAACATAGCTGTCAAAAATAAACAAGTGTCATTATCAGTGCTTAAAGTTGTCTCATTCCGCTGTTTGTTGTAGTTGCAATAAACGTATGATTTCGTTTATAATTTTGTTTTATTATATTAGAGTTTCTATTGCTAAAAAATTGAAAGGGAGTGGAAGAAAGGTTTGTAACACGTGTTTCTGTTGTTTTCCTCTTTTATTTCTATTTAGTACTAAGCTAATGATCTAACTTTGGATGATGATGGAAATTTTTAGCATATTGTTTTTTGCTAAATTTATACTTTAAATATATACTAAGATTTTTTTAACCATTTTTCCTTTAATTTTGAACATGAATTATATCAACTTGATTAATTTCACCAATAAAGAAAAAAATCATGCATTGTTTACATTTCAATTGTCATTTTTGGCACACGAAGTCTAATTAGACCGGGTCTTACGGTCGAAATAATTCAGACTGCTGACGTAATACCGTTTGCAGAACACAGCGTGAGAAATGTGAGAATCCTTTCGTGATTGTGGGAGGGTTCTAATCCCGACGAGTAATCAATTTGATGAATTTATGAAAAATATAAACATTTTTAACGATTCATCATAATAAATATCAGATATAAAGTCTCAAACTTTCTCAAACTCAGCTAAACATGGGAATAAACTATTAAGAGGAATTCAAAAGGCGTGGGATAGCTAGCAACGGATCAGTGTTCAAGAATTTTCTTCAAGGAGTGCCACATAAAAAGAGATACACTTCTCTTTCGGTTGCTGCTTTTGTGATAAAATGCGTTACAATGTTTTGACTATCTCAAAGTGCAATCTTTTAAGGCGTCGTCGGTCGACTAATGGAAATGAAAAACAACACGCAGCTGCGTTTCACTCACTGCATTGTGGACTTCATATTTCTTTCTCTTAGAAAAAATCATTCGTCATTTCATTACTTTAGAGCAGAAATAAAATCTCTAATTCTTGAGTTTCAACAAATGATGTAAATCTGATTGATTGAGATTAACAAGAGAGTAAAAAAGAGCAGATGCCATCTAATAATTCTTCGTTTCGATTAAACAAGCACATCATTAAAATAACACTTTTTCTTTTTAAAAAATTCATTAAGGGAACGAGAATTCTCTGGTTGCCTGACAATAAATTTATTACCAAGAATTCAGCGAAAAACATACACCTATTATTTATATATATAAAAAAAATAATAGAAAATTAACAATTATCGTTACCGCTTAAGGGACTAGGGCAGAGTAACGATGGATATTAAAATATTTAGTAGAATCCATTTTATTACCTCCGCGAAAATGGGTAAAAAAAAAAGAGCGGCTTTTAGTGTTGTATTAATATTTTTTGGGGGGAAAGGGACTTGCGTAAAATACCATCAACCAGAAAATATGGTCCCAAATAATATAATTTTTTGCACTAGAAAACTGTACCAAACACATATTTGTCCCTTTAATTAATTATTTGCGTTTCTTTAACCATCTATTATTATTGTTATCTATATTTCATAAACAGTAACTATTTCTCTGCTTTTATACGCAACAAAATATGATGAAAATTTGGAGCCTATTTACAATAGAACAGATGGCGTTTAATGTTAGGACATTCTGCCATCCAAAAAAATTTCCCTACGGACATAATATAAAGGTTTTGCAAAAATAAAAATTGTGACAAATGCGTACTCATTCAAAAAGATATTTGATAGGATTACTTGGATATTTCTTATATGACTGCACTCAGATATATTTATTGTTGATTCAAAAAGTTAACTATTGATTAGGGGAATATTGTTACTGTTTCAGGTCTTTTATTTTAAATATTTTTTACTATAAATTTAAAATATATTTTTGTAAATAAACAGTGAATGATTATTTTTTTCCTTAGATTTAATAATTTCTTTTAATTCTCATTAAATATCCAAAAGGCAGAAATAATGGTGTCAATTTAGACATAGCTTAATAGTCGAAGGTAATTGTAGGGTTGTTTAATACCGTGAGCTGCTTTGGGGGAAGACTTCTTTCATAGATGTCGCAAAGGAGGAATCCAGAAAATTCCCAAGCACCCATCCTGACAAATAGAAGGCAAAAGAGCAATATACGTCTCCAATAATTCAAAGGGGTTGAAATAAAACCTTAGATCTTTTGCTTGACAATCGATGTCAGGCATTAAGCCACGGTTACCACATCAATGAATATTTGCGGCAGAAAATAGGCAGAATATCTTGATTGATAGGGCTTAACACGTACATGCATCCTATACCTATGCGTTGACATCGCACAGAGGAGGTTGTAAGGCTTTTTAATATCCACCCCGTAAATTACCTTCTTCGAGGACTTTGCCAAAGATCGTGGAATGTATTCAAAAGTAGCAAGGAAGAAAGCTAGGAAAACTCCCAAGCACTCACACCGAAGGCAAAAACACAACATCACACGTTGTTCAACAGTGGATGGCACCGAACATGTGAACTTTCGCTCCGAAGATCATTGTCCTACCATTAAGCCTTGCTAAGCCCAAGCATCTTTCTTTACAGCACTGGCCCCACATGTCGCCATTGTAAGGTGGATAAATATTCATCACATAATGGCCCTCCTCAAGGACTGTTTCACAGATAGGCCATATTCAAATATCGGAAATAAAATAGCCCGGAAACTATTGAACAGCCATAGATATGCATCCAGAATATAAAAGCCCAACACCCATCTCGAGTTATTCAACAGTGGCTGGTATCGAGCCCGGGACCTTATGCGAAGAGCGTTACCCACTACCACTAGATCGCGGAATGTCCATACTTACAGTCATAATGCTGAATATTAAATGCTCTGTTATTTTAAGAATTTGATTATTATAATTCTCTGAGTGAGTTTCAGAAATTTTGCGGCATTAAGAACCATGAATCCATATTTTTTCTAAAAATATTATTTGCATAAGTTTCACCATAACTCCAAAATATTGGTTTCTAAGTTTTATCGCAACTTGAAAATATGGGTTGTATAAATTTTATCATAAATTTGTTCTGGTTATTTACAGTATTTACTTTCCAACAAGCCAGCCAATGTTTTGAGTGGTTGCCATCCCTGACTCCTGGGCTGTTGGTCCCGGGTTCGAATCCCGGTTTGGGTATGAACACGTTACCTTTCTCTCACTCTGTGTCTTTCTCCTTTCTTCTTCTGAGTTAATG
>JAPDSC010074374.1:0-46892 GCA_026290005.1 Latrodectus geometricus | reverse complement strand
ATATATATATATATATATATATATCATATGTGATATTTAAAAGTAATGAAATATATACTTTCAAAGTAAAAGAAGAATTAGTAAAGAATAAAAATTATGGAGATTTTTTTATGTTGTCTTACAATTACAAATGTATAATTTGTAAGTTGCTCTCAAGCCTTTATAATCAATACTGATTTTTGTTTTTCATGGTTTTACTTTTTCACAAAGGCCCGCCAATGACTGAGTGGTTTGCATTCCTGACTCCTAGGTTGTTGGTCAAGGGTTTGAATCCCGGTTTGGGCATGGACTTTTCCTTCCTTTCTCTCTCTCTATATTTCTTTGTCTTTTCTTTTGAGATGATGGATGAATGAGACCCACCGTATAAACGGGTTTGTGGTGGTGTGACGTGAGCAATGCTACTCGTACCTCTGTGACTTGGTTCACAGATGCCCTCCGGGTACCACTAAAACCTGTCACCCAGTGTGCCCCGCTATTAGAAAAAAAAACTTTTTTTTTTTATAAATTTTCCCGACTCCAAATTCAATGTTCCGTGTCCTTATGTTTTTCATTTAGCAAACTTTTTTTTTATCAGTTTTTAAACTAAACTCACTTAATTCTTAATCCAAAAGTCTCAGAGTAATTACATTTACTTATATGTTCCATCTTCTTTCTGTCATTAGTTTGTGCAAGTAGTTGCAAATACTAGGCAGAAATGTAAAGACATGCAAATAGAATGTAAATAGCAGTTCACAAGTTCTTGAAGAGGGTGACGTTGACTTTTACGAAACTGCTGGTCAAAAACTTTCTTAGGTTTAAATCCTACATAGAATGCGTGCAGTGAGTCGATGATGAACTTACTAATATGTAATCTGTGCCAGGAAATGGAACTGATGAATGAAGAATCCTCGATGAAATTATTTCCATTTTAGTATTGTAATGATACGCTTGACAATCGTCTTATTCTTTCGAAGATAGATCTGTGGAAGATAACACAAAGCTTTTCCAAGAAGTTATTTAACTTATATTGTGAATAAATCATTACTTTGTTTTGTCACTACACATTCTTAACCTGTCCTGTCACTCACATGTGGTTAACAACGCTTTGCGTGATAAAACATTAAAGTTATACTCTCGTATTCACATTCCTATACTAAATCATTATATACAGTTTCTCTCTTATTAGACGAAGGTTGAATGGTTCACATTCTTGATTCCTAGGCTGTTAGCCTTGGATTTGAATCTTGGTTTGGGCATGGACGTTTCTCTCTCTCTTGTATCCTTGTCCTTTCTTCTACAATGATAGATGAATGTGGTCCACCCTATAAACGGGTTTGTGGTGGTGTGACGTCTGTAAAGATACTCGCCTCCGTGACTTGTTTAATATGTGCCCACCGAGTAACTCTAAATGAGTTTCGGGCATTATTATGGTGAAGGGTTAGTCACCCAGTGACAACAGTTAAAAAAATGTTTCTTTCTCTAAATGCCTTTACATTTTTAAAATTTATTTTTAAAACAGTCATTATAAATTAATATATTCATTATTTAATAAAGCTGTCTTTAAAAAATTCGATTTTTTTATACATTTTCGATTATGTTTAATAATTTTATAAATAATTTTTTTATGTGATTAAGAATGATTTTGAATTTTTCGTAGAAAATGTTTTCTATTCAAACTTTTTTCAGCGATTATTTGAGGAAATTTCTAAGCTCATCTGTCTCTGCCTGATTATAAAATTTGCCTTTCCAAATCAAAAGCTGTTTATAAAGGTTTTCTTATACATCTTATTAATGGCGTTTTGTTGAGATCAATAGTAAAGCAAGATATTTCTTCCAATGATTATGTTCAGTTTCATTCGCACTTAGCTATAATGAAACACATTCATAAAGCTAAGAGAACCTGTCTCATACAATTTCAACTTCCCTTTAAAAAGGATTTCAATTTCTGAATTTGTAATTTTGTTGTATAAGTAATTATAGTACAATTTCTTTATAAACCAGGTAGAATTTTTATGCAACCATATTTTTAACTGCACATTTAAATATGGTATGCACTCTTTATTGAACAATAATAATAACCTATATTTTGCTTGTTTTTTACAAATTCATTTTTTAACTACTTTCCAGTAAATTTTCATATTGAAAAATAAATAAACATTTGTTTATATATATTAATTTTCTATCATAAATTATTTTTTCTATATTTATAAATTTACTATGTTTTCAATTGCTTAACATTTTAATATTGGTAACTCAGCATATTATATGTATATATATATTAGGTTGGGGAAAAATAAATCCATTATTTTTACGTGAACTTTATGTAACTTCTTTTGGATTCACTTTGTAAAAAGGTTTAAAACAGCTTTCATGTAGATTTTTAGGTCTTGCGCGTTACGACTGCTGACATGCGGTTAACTTCGATCATTTTTGATATTTTAAAGACATTTTCTACGATCCACATGCGAGGTGCATCTCTAACATCAAAAATACCCGAACAGAATCGATGAAACAAAAATTGTACGTAACTGGTTGTTACAGTCTTATATAGGACGATAAACATTTTTCACAATTTTAGCCACCCGTCTATCTTTTTCACCGTTACAAGAGAAAAACGAAAATGTATCGAATTTTCTGTTTGTTGTCTTCCATTTTTAAAACCTTGTACTCGTAACTGAATTAATCGAACAAAAATCCGCAAGAGGATATTTTAGTGTCAAATGTCTCCTTTCCAATGAGCATAAATCTGAAATGGTTTGATAGATACCTCACGAGATATCGATCACTTCAGACGTCTACCGAAAAAATAATGGATTACTTTTTCCCCAACCTAATATATATATATATATATATATATATATATATATATATATATATATACGTTTTTATTATGTTTAATATAGTAAAAATGTTATTTATTTATTTGAGTAACGCTGTAAATTTTTAACTGCCCGAAGAATTTACATTTAATTATGCTATACACTCTTCACTAAGCAATGCCAATAGCCTATATTTTTGTTTGTCTAACACAAATCCATTTTTCAATTCTTTACCTGTGAAATTTCAATATTAAAGATAAATGCATAATGCTTGTTTATATATATTAATCATTTTAAGTGTTATTTATTAATTTTTGATAAGTAACGCTGCTAACCTAAATTTATTTTATAATTACATTATGTGGATATGTTTCGTAAATCATAAATATAAAAATAAACTTTGTTAAATTTATAGTTAAATTCCTTCCTCCAGCGAAAAATTACTGAAAAATCATTTAAAGGCGGCTAAATTTAATTATGAGGAATCGATTTTTGTAATTTCGATGCAATTTGAAAAACGAAACGATTTTGCTTATCTGAGCGATTATCGAAACAAGTTTATCGCGCGTTGCAAGGTTGAGCTCAAATGAGTTAATTGGAAAAAACAGTGCAATGTATCCATGAGATTTCTGCAATTTAAATTGGAAAAAATTCCAGTCTTAAAATATCTTCCAAATCCAAATAGTTTTTTCATTAATAACTAAATAAAAATTACATTTTTCGTCAAATAAAATTACTCTAAGATATACAGATGCATTCTTATAAATAATTCTTAAATTTCTTAGCATATAATCTCTTGTTAATAACTTTAAATTTTAATACAATTTGATTTTAGTAACTAAATTATGTTTTAGTAAATAGTCATTTTAAGAATATATTTATAAATGTAGTTTATATAAAAAAAGAAATTTAAATTCTAATTAGAGTATTAATTAACTCGTAAAGCGTAATTATTAATAATTGAAATTATTGATAATGTTATAAATTTAAACTACTTGCATATAATTACCTTGTATGTGATTTTAAAAGTAATATTATGAATTTTTATTTATTTGAGAGCAATCTTTATTTATTTAAACGGTTTATTTATTTAATTCCTATAGTCATTGCTTTGTAAAACTAAAACTGTTTTTATAAATATTTCTCTTAACTCAATTTTTAACTTATCTAATTAATAATAGTATATACATTATGCTATTATTCAATAAGGCAAGGCACGAACATATAGTTCCAGTATTCTGCTGATTTTCTATAGGCAAATATATATGTTATGTACTTATTGAAACTACGGAATAAAAAGCTTTTTCTTTATATTCATTTATAGGAATTTACCGAAGCAGAATTTTTTATACTAATAATATCTAGTCCGAAAAATATAAATAAAATAAAGCTCAAACTTTGTAGAATACATGATGGAACTATATGCAGATCATTTGAAATTCTTAAATTATCTTACGTATAAACGTATATAGTTATTCCTTCCGAAAAAATACTAGTTCTGTGAAAAAAATTTAATTTTCGTTATTAAACGAATTTAAATTGTTTAACTTGTCTTGTAGTGTTTATGAAACTTGATTAGTATACATAATATAAGATCAGTGGTTATAGCATACACTCTTTCCAAAAGCTATTAATGCGGTCATAATATTTCTAAATTGTAATCATTAAATACTAAATTTTAGTGTCACGCGCAAGTATATATTATAATAAATATCTTATTTTAAAGTAGTATACAATAGGTCTTATCCAAATCAATAAAACTGATGTTCTCTTATATCTATTAATTATTTTTTTAAATATATAAAAATATATAACATTTTACTGTAGTCAGTTAAGTAGTAAGCAACTCAACTCCAATTAAATGAAGCTTTTAAGGTTATGATCATGTCTACAATTTAAGTCTATTAACATAAGAAATAAATAAATAAATATATATATATATATATATATATTTATTATGTTAATAGACTTAAAATTATTATGAAGAAAAGTAATTCACATTTCTATAGAATATTTAAAATTAAACTTACCTCGATTAATATCGAATCCTCAATATTGATTAACCAATTTGAAACTTGGTTCTGTTGTTAAAAATATCTATCCATTTGATTTGTTGTTAATGTTATATGTTAAATATATCATATCTATCTTCAGTTCCTTTTGCACTGATTACATTCTCTCTCTCTTGTATATATATATATATATATATATATATATATATATATATATATAACATAAAAATGTATAACATAAATATGTATAACATAAATATGTATAACATAAATATATAACATAAAAATGTAGTAAAGCGTAAATCTACTATAATTCTCAGAAAGAAATAGGCTTTACGAATTTTTCCTTGAAAAATCTTTCGCTTTTGAAAATATTACATGTGATAATTAGCAGTAAAATTACCAGTTAAAATACTAATTATATAAAACAAGTATTCTTAAATTTTAATTTTCTATTTCAAATAAGTATTTTAATGTACGAAACAACATCAATCACATAAGCATTTAATTAAAAAGATTTTTTATGGTCGATATTCTGTGTTAATATCTTTTGTTTCTGTTGGTGGTTTACCTTCATTTTGTAAATTTTGTTTAATCTTTCTAATAAAAAATGCAATTGACAAATAAGTAATCTTATTTACTTTTAATTTTTATTTTTCATATGGATATTTGCAAATCATTTTTTTATATTCTAATTTAGTAGTTTCTAAATCAGTGTTATTTTTTAAAATTAAAGTACTGTTTTCCTTTAGTTTTTAACATTAAAAATTGAAATTATTAAATAAAACGTAAATCAAATTACAGCACTCATTTTAATTAGGCTAATTTATGTCACTTCTACCAGACGATTTAAATGCATTCTGGCACTTTGATTAAACTGTTGACATCGTCTAATTGATAACTTAAGTACATTTTATGCCAATCAGCGTCAAAGCAATATTAAAAATCGTAATTTAACTATCAAAAAATAATGAGATTAGTGTTGCAGATTGCACGGCGAATGTGAATAATTAGTGTTTTTTAAGAGTAATTGAATCATTTTTTATTTAAATGATACTTTAATTGCGCACCTGTCACAAGATTAAATCGATTCACGATATTGTGTTGCTAAATGAAATTTAACTACTAAAATTGAAAAAAATTGCCACAGGATAAATATTTTTGCTGCTGGTATCCAATTTTATTGATTGATTGGTATTTTATATTTGACATGTGTATAGAGTTTGTGTAAAAATAAATTAAATATTTCTTACTCATTGGTCTCTTTTTATATATATTTTTTAACGATCATTAGAAAGCGCAAAATTTCTATTACTATGCTCAAATATTTTGTAGAAAATGCTTCAACAATACAAAATTAATAAACTATAAAGGAAAACTTTGTATGGAGCAATCAAGAAAAAAATTTTAATTTATTTGTACTTTTGAAGTAGTTCTCTCGTGAATAATTTACCTACATTTTTAAAATTCTGAAAATACATATGAGAAAATAATTAATATTCATTGAAATTTAACATAAAAATTATGTTAAAATATTTGGGGTATGATTTATATATTATAATACCTTAAATATTTAAAAAGTTTTTTTATTAAAATTTATGTTAAAATTTTCTGGGAGGCGCATTTATTTAAATGATGTGCCTCTTAAAAATTATGATTAAGTTTGTATTATATTCCAATGTTTTTGGAACTTATCAATTTGCTTATACCACCATACCACGTGTAATAGAATTTTTTAATTTTTTGTATACTTCATACAAGGAATGCATCAAAAATAAAGATATAAAAATTTCCTTTTCAATTGAATACTGGACGCTATACCAGTATTCACTTGAGAAAGACTGCTTATGAAGGAATTCAACTGGTATTGGCTAACTTCCAACAAATGTTGTCTTTCATTTTGGCATTTTTATTATAATGCTTACAATCCATCTATATCATTATAGCGTTCTTCGAAACAGATGGAAGCTTAGGGGGATTTCCTCATTTGTAAAGGTGTCATCTAACTCTATCAGTTAACGTGAAGAAATAATATTTTTTTTAAAAAAAATTATTATACAGTAGAAGTCCGATTATCCGGCACGTTCGCGACCGGCACGGTGCCAGACTATCGAAAATTCCGGTCTATCGGACGGTAATTATAAGAACAATAGGTTAATAATTAAACTACAAATACAGTATGAAAATACGTACAACAAAGTTTATTTTAAATTTCATATAATGTATGTACACATACTGCAAAACACATTTCACCTAGATTTAAAAAAGTCACGAATGTCTTTTTGTTTTCTTGACTTTTGGTGTTTAGTTTAAAATTTATTTCTAATGATATGGAAATCAATAATTTCTGAAGCACTGTACTAGCCTCAGCAAAAGAGATAAACTTATTTAGTGATGCTGCAGCTTTTGCCCAACTGATTTTTCCTTTTCTTCCATTTCGGCATCTGAGTCACTTTATTTAGGCTTAGATTTTGAAAACATGGTCACCCTGTGTACAGTTAGAACAAAAATCACTTTTTTTATAAACAGTTTCAAAAGTTACGTTAACTATTGACTAACTGGCCAATAATTGTTTCCGAACAATACCGAGCGCTTCCGGATGATCTCGAACCACCCAGAAAACTTACGAATAGCTCTCGAGCCTTTTTATTTCCTTTACAGACATACTGTGGGAGAAAACCAAAATTTTTTACAATTTTCCGGAGCGATACCGGACTATCGGGCATTCCGGACTGTTGAATGCCGGATTAATGGACTTCTACTATATTTACTATATTTTCTATTTTTGAAGAACAATTTTGTTATTTTCATCAACTAACTTGTTTTCGACTTTTCCAGTACACTGAAGATCGAAAATACGTTTGAAAAATTACAAAAGATATGACATCAATATTTAATAATTTCGTAACTATTAAATAAAGTCCAAGCTATTCACAGCTCATTTCATTTGTTTCTATAAGGTAAACAAAAAAATTCTTGTCTTTTTTGCGTTGCCATTGAATGAAGTGAGAATAAATAATGCAAATTAGTGTATGACTTAGTTTAGACTCGAGTCAGTGGAAAGTATGAAAGCATGTTCATCGCTAACATTTCTCGATAGTAATTTATACTGCAGCGAAGGCCTTTCGAAAGAGCTTGTTCGGTGTTGTTTACTTTACGACTTCAAAGTGGGCTTGTCAGCTGTGGCTTCAAGTCAACGAATATGTCAAGTGTTTGGGGATAGTGCTGTGAGTGATACCACAGAGCTGCCATCCCAGTATACTGTCCCGCATAGCTCAAAACCACTTATACAACCACGAAAAACTGGGCTTTGTGTGGGGTGGATTAGTCGTCAAGTTGATTCCTATAAGCTGCTATCACGTAAAAAAAGAAGTCATTACAGACCGGTTCTAGCAGCAATTGGAACATGCGCAACAGCCATTGCAACAGAAAGAGTCAGCACTAATTAATAGCAAGGGTGTACCATTTTTGCCCGATAACGTGAGACCGCATTTTGCGTCGGTGGCCAGAAATACCATACAGTGACATGATTGGGCGAGTTTGTGAACATCTCATTACTCTTTTGACCTTGCACCACCCCACCTCTTTCATTCCCTGGACAACCATCTTTGTGGAAAATCTTTCACCAATAAAGCAGACTTTCGTTAAGCACTCACGGATTTCTTTGGGCCCAAACTCCCGAGTTTTACTGCAAGGAGATTGGACAACTTTGGCAGAATATGCTGAATGCTGTTGATGATTACTTCGAGAATTAAGCATTAGGCTTCACTTTCTATAGGTCATGCTCTGTAGAGTCATCAAAAACTGCAATCACATTTTTTTACTTTGTAAAAATTCAGATTCCTTTTCAGCAATGGTGATAAACAGGATTTGGGTTATTCAGGATTGGGCATGATTCAGTTAGTCACTTAGAGTTTACATGTAAGGTCTCGTTTCACGGTGTTTAATAGTATTTCGAATTAAGATAAATTAATAGTAATAATCGTATTTTTTCTAAACTCCATTTTCCTCAAAAGCTAGGTACGCGTTTCATACTAAAAGTTACAAATCAAGAAATCTGGATGGTTTGTTCCCTTAGTAGTTACTATTTAGAACAGATATTGAAATTGCGCCACAAAACAAGTGAAAGAAGACGCCAAACAGTGAAAGAATATTGTTAAAACTTCTTCAAAATCTCACCATGAGTTTCTATATCAGTATTGTGCTACATTCCTTTTCAATTTTTTTTTAAACAACTTTTCTAAAATTTATTTTAGCTAATAAAATAAACGTTAATTATTTAAAATTATTTACATTAAAAATTTCAATTGAAAAAAGGGAAATAAACGTTTGCTTTTACCAGACTTCTACACAAATTTATAAAACACGAAAATTAAAAATCATTTTTTCAAAACAAGTTCATTTTTTAAAATTTATTATGGTTAAGAAAATATTTTATTTTGAAATCAAGGAATCTTTAAGAAAACTTGAATTATAAATGTAAAAACTAAAATTTGAATTCTATAAAAATTATACTTAAACCAAGATTATTCTTTTAAGTCTTGTAAGGAAGATTTATTAAAGAAATCCTATAAAAGCAGAGATGGAAACTTTTCACTCCTTGAGAATTAAAAAGTATTTATTTCCTTCTTGAGAGAACTTTTCTTTATTATTTTGATGAGAAAGAAAAATTTAATGCACTATAAAACATTTTTTCTACCCCTTAATTACACTTTTTTTTTCCTTTTATATAACTTCCTTAACACATTAACTTCCTATGAATAAATTTTTTAGTAATTTAATATTTAGATTTTGAAGATTAATTCAAATTTTCACCTAATATAATTTCTTCATATTGAAAAATTAGATATAAAAAAACAAAGATCTTTTTTTATGTAATTTCTCAATATTCCCACTACTTAGATTTGCAATTAACTTATTATTTACTGTTTATATTTATTATACTGGGTTGTCTGGAAAGTTCGCGCCTATTTTCAGCAGGTAGCGCGTACATATTCTAAAAAGATAGCTTCTGCCATATCTGGAAAAGAGTTTGGTTACAGTTCGTTCCTTTTTATTAGTTTTGTACGGCTTAGAATAGGGTGGCTAATAAAGTGCATTGTAATCATTCAATGCTTTTCTTTTTCCAAAAGGGCAAAAAAAGCCACACAAGTGGCAAATAAGATATGTGCTGTTGATGGCTAAGGTGCTGGGTGTAGGAATTCCCTTAATGGCAAAAATTTCGACTCTTTGATTGAGATAAAAACACATTTGGACACATTTTTTGCCGAGAAATCTGTGAGGTTCTGGAAGGACGGAATTCTCAAGCTACACGAAAGATGGAGAAAGGTTGTGGTTCAGAATGGTACTTACATAATTTAATAAATGTAAATCAATATTTAAATGAGCTGCATGTTAATGGTCTTAAAATGTCAGCATGAACTGTCCGGAAAATCCAATATATATTTATAGTTTAATTTAAGCTTTATGGAATTTTTAAATTTTTTTATATTCTTTTACTTTTTATGTATATTTGTTTATACACAATTGGCAGTTTCTATAATGAACTGCCAGGTGAAAAAAAGCAACACGCTATACAGATAAAAATAAGGCTTTTTAATATGTGAACGATTGGATTTACAACGATTCATGTAAAATGAATGCCGTTAATGACGTCCACAATGTATTTAAAAACAAAACTAAGGAGTACGACAGCTACTATTGGCCAAGCTCCAATCTGTTTTCTTAACCTAAAACCGTGAGATGTGAATCATATGTCCCAGTTTGGTGATAAGCTGAAGGCGAAACCCCTAGTGCTTAGTTTCTAAGCATGCTTGGTACTTATTATCAAACTATTGAATAGTTTAAAGGCTAAGTCAACCTTGTTCATTCCAAGTATTGACTTGTCACTTGGAAGCATGAAGTCTTACCACTCTACAATATATTTAAATAGTGAAAATTTTCAGCAAATTTCTCATACACAAATTATATTTAAGCATTTCTGCCTGCTGTATGGTCATGCTGAACAAAGCGTTAGATCACAATGGTCTACCATCACTAACATTCGATAAACAAGTGAAATTAACATCATGACCATTATAGATTGCCAAGCAATGTCATGAGCAATAAATCAAGAAATATATATGTTTGCAAGACAACAAATATCTTCGCGAACATTCCAAAATTTTCACAGTGGCTTGAACTTTCAGCTTAGTGACCATGGCTCTAGCTACATTTAATAGTACATCATACACAGAAGAGTCTCCATGGTAAGATCAATGACGATTTCTCAAGCGCGAATATTTTGTGCTTTCAAGCAAATTTTGATTGTGTTATCGGCAACAAGAATGTTGCATTTGCATTGATGTCATCATAGAAATCGCATGTTGCCAGAATACATTGCTCATCATCATCCTAGCCAATCAGCTAGGCTTAGGGTACCATTTCAAATCCATTTCTGTCCCCTTTTGTTTGTATTGCTTGCACATTGGACAGTGGCTGGTACATTTCCCCTTTGTTAATTCGTAGCACTATTCTTTATTAAAGGGTTGCATTTTATCCATTGCATTTTATCAGGATAATGAATGACCTTTTGGTGACAATATCATATGCACATGAAGTGGCCTAGTGTCTTAACTTATGTCCTCCAGACTCTTCATCAATAAAAATATCTTGTCAATTGATTTTAATTATCTAGTTTTCCATAACACTCCAGCCATTTTGATCGATAATTATGTTTTCATATTGTAGTTTTATGCGAAACAATACCTGTATGTATATCCAATCTTAATTGGACTGAATGCAAATTTTTCAGCAGAAAAAAATTGTGGTAATTAGTATGATTCCCAGTAACTAGTTTGCCATTGGATACACGTCTCGGTCACCTCTTATTCGCATTGACGGTGCTTTGAACAGTGCACATTACATTTCTGGTGTGCTACGACCCGTGGCTCTACCCTTTATTCGAACCCTACGAAAACCTACGTTTCAGCAGGATAATGCCCGACCACATGTTGCCGGTATTGTACGGACCATCCTTGATACGGAACATGTTCGGCTGTTGCCCTGGCCAGCACGTTCTCCAGATCTTTCACCAATAGAAAACGTCTGGTCAATGGTTGCCGAGCGACTGGCTCGTCACCAAACGCCAGTCCCTACGGTTGATGAACTGTGGCATCGTGTTGAAGCTGCATGGGCATCTGTACCTGTACATGCAATCCATTCTCTGTTTGACTCAATGCCCAGGCGTATAACTGCTGTTATTACTGCCAGAGGTGGTTGTTCTGGGTACTGATTTCTCAGGATCTATCCAGCCAATTTTTTGAAAATTTAATCACTTGTTATTTCTAGTATAATAAATTTGTCCAATAAATATCATTTTGTTATCTGAATTTCTTCCTGGTGTAGCAATTTTAGTGGCCAGTAGTGTAGTATGTTTTATATGGAAGTTAGAATTGAAAATTTCTCTAAGTTATATGTATACACTGTAATTTAAAAGATGAAAATATTCTTCTTAATGTATTTAAAAATAAATAATCTACATATTTAATAATAACACACATTCGAATTTAACACATATACATATTTAAGCTTTAAAATCCTTATATTCAATAATACTTTCTTTCACCAATTTTTGAATTATGAGTGTTAAGATTGTAATTCCGTTTATCGTGTTTTTAAGTTGAAGATCACATTCTACTTAAAAGGACAATAAACGGATGTTTCAGTTTAAAGTAGATTCCGAACTCTTTCAAACAGCTGCAGCTCAAGTAAGAATGGAATCTGTTTCTGTATAACCAAAGACCAAGGCATAACATTTCAGCTAACATCCTAGTTTACCTCACGAGCAGTGTAAATTAGTAATTTATGAAATATACTTGATTGTTTACGGATATAAGCTTACCCATTGAGAAATCACAGAATGTATTTCACTGCATTTAGTAGATTAATTTTAGTTATGAATAATAATACAGCTATTATTTTTGATAAAATTTTGTTTGTGATAATAATGGTGTTTATTTTTTATGCATAATTTATAGTAAATTAATGGAAGTTACAAAAAATGTGTGTAATTGCTTCTTTTCTCGCAATTGTATGATAAAAAAGTATAAATAAGCTGACTGGGAAACAATATTTACAAAATGAATCAAATTTTTTAAATTTTAATTGAAATTTTTCATTTAAAACAATATTTTTTTATTATTTTATCAAATTTATATAAAATTTTTAACCTAAGTGACACAAATGAAAACTAGAAACAAAACTTCCAAACATTATTTCGTTTAAATATTAGAAGATATTTTAACTTATGTTTTATGGTATCTTATCCTCATTTTTACAGTGCACAAAAGATTAACATTTTGACAGAAAAAAATCATAAATATTATACTCTGTTCCTAAATGATATAGATATGCGGGAAGCACATTTTTTAAATGTTAATACTTTTAACAAGCTCTATGAATTAATAAGTTGTTTCTGATGAAAATTGGCAACACCAAGCTCGCACGTCAGAGACTAGACAAATGAAGTCAAAGAGAAAGAGACGGTCTTCCGTTTTTGAATAGAGTACCCTCATACGAAGTTGGAAGTACGATTTTTGGCTCATAGATGGCAGTGTCATCTGAATCCTTCAATTTAGAGATTGAAACCAGTGAAGACCCAAAGCCTGGTTCCAACCACACCCAGAGGTATTAATTTGGAATGGGAACGTGGAGGACATTGCGACC
This sequence comes from Latrodectus geometricus, assembly GCA_026290005.1. Taxonomy (NCBI): domain Eukaryota; kingdom Metazoa; phylum Arthropoda; class Arachnida; order Araneae; family Theridiidae; genus Latrodectus; species Latrodectus geometricus. Next base: position 33,376 of record JAPDSC010074374.1, on the reverse strand, counting down.
CGACATTTTTTAAGTGCCCCAGTCGCCATTAGTGAACACGACGGGTCTTGGGCTAAGCCGGGATTCGAACTCACTACCTTTTGGTAATGAGAATGACGCCCTAACCAACCAGGCCACGGCTGCCTCATGAATTAAGTAATTATATAAAATATAGTTTCCACATTTATTTTAATGTAATTTTAAAGTCATTTATTGAGGCAGCCATTATGTTACTTTAACATAAGTTGACTTGGATTTATTTTTTATTCAGTGTTCCTTGTATTTTCTTAATTATAAGTTATATAATAAAAGTTCTGTAATAAGACAGCATAAATATCCCTAATTCCAATGGTAGAACTATCACATTTTTTCACAAATTAAAATAAAAATATTTTGATATTTTATGTTGAACATGATTTATATATATATATTAGGTCTACCGGAAAGTTCTGTCCGCTCCGGTTACAATCAGTTTCAACAAGTATGTGCATATTTCTGTGACACATATTTGGTTCTCTCTTTTTATGCTAACAATGTATACACATTTCCGTCGCAGATGAGCTAAAACGAAGATCAGTCTTGTTAGTATTAAGTGAAACGCGATCGTGTATCCATGGCTACCGATAAAGTTCATTTACGCCACTGTATTTTGTACGAATTCCAACTAGGAAGAAATGCTACTAAAGCGTATAGAAATTTATTGAAAGTGTTTGGTGAAGGTAAAGTTTCTGATAGAACATGCAGAAGATGGTTCAAAACATTTCATGTAGGTGATTTTGACCTTTCTGATAAGCCACGCTCTGGGCGACCATCTTTCATCGATGAAGATATTGTCTAGATCATGTTGGAGCAAGATCCTTTTTTGACGACATCGGAGATTGTGGAAAGGCTTGATTCAGCTCAACAAACCACTTCCGACCATATTCGGAAATTAGGGTTTGTGTGGAAGTATTCGAGATGGGTGTTAAGTGAGAAGAATTTGAATGATTGAATGATCATATGCTCATCTCTGCTTGCACGTAACAAAATCAAACCCTTCTTGGACCGGATCATAACTGGGGAGGAAAAATGGATTCCCTATGAAAATATAAGGAAAAAGGCATATTGTGAACCCGGAAATCCTGCCCCCTCTACCTCGAATCCGAAGTTGAGCCTGAACAAGAGAATGTTGTATATATGGTGGGAAATTCGAGGACCAATACATTTTGAGCTGTTGAAACCAAAGGAAAGGCTAAATTCAAAGGGGTACTGTCAGCAATTGGATAAATTAAAAATAGCACTCCAAGAAAAGAGGCCGGCGATGTTCAATAGAAAGGATATCATACTGCTTCATGACAATGCCAGGCCACATGCTGCTTTGGGGACTCGTCAGAAAGTCTCAGAGCTAGGCTGGGAAATTCTGTCGCATCCACCATACTCACCGGACCTAGCACCATCTGATTATCACTTGTTACTGTCCTTACAAAATTTCTTGCAGGGCAAACAATTCAAGAACGAAGAAGATATCAGACAAGCACTGGTTCAATTTTTGACCTCTAGAGAAAGACATTTTTTTAAAAATGGGATATAAATTGCCATCACACTGAAGTCATAAATAATGATGGCAATTATATTATTCAATAAAGTTTATCCAAAGTATGAAAAAATGTATTCCTGGTTTCATTCTAAAAACGGACAGAACTTTCCGATAGACCTAATATATTCATCATCAAACCTGTATTTATAAGTTTGCTTTAAAATTATGTTCATTATGTTCAGCAAGGAAATTTTTATATGTCTATACCTTAAATATCAAGCATAATGAAACAGTGTGACACGCATATAAAAATAATGAATGCATACATTTCTGTTTAATACATTGTAATCTTTCGACTTATTAAATTGAATGATTTAAGCTACATTAAATAACACTTGATCGTAAAATAGTTCAATAAAGAATTTTATTTTTTTGTATTTATTAATCTGAGTTATTCCTTTATAAAATTTTTACATAAAAATTGTTTCTTCGTAAAATTATACAAAATCAGTGAGTACTTTTCATTTCCAGATTAACATTAAACTTGTACAAATCGTTATTGCTCGTAGTTCCAATAATCTCTCTCCCTCACATGTAATAGTTCTAAAAGTACTAAAAATGCCACAAAACTTTTTAAAAGTGCCAACAAAACTCTTTCTGAGAAGATAAAATTACTTCTGATGGTCGCACAAGTCAATATTTTCAGGATCAAATCTTGTAAAGCAATATTTTTTTATTTTTCTGCAATGTTTTTTTTTACGGTTGGTGGTGAAGTATTTTTTCCCTGAAATAGGAACTCTTATATTAATCTCGAAACAGAAAAGTATATGCAGAGTACAAAAATTAAATAAAAAAAACATTTTTTATACTTTAAATTTTCCATTTTTGGATTTTTTAATATAAGATACATTCACCGTAGAAGAAAAATGAACAAACTTTAAGCTATTCTTTTTAAAAAAATTATAATCTAAAATTATGTTCTTATTATCTATTAGAATTTAAAATGTATAGATTATTACTAATCGTACTTGAACAACTTCTTATAAGGTAATCAACAATTAAAGTCCCGTTAACTCTCAATTCACTCGTTATATATATATATATATAATTATCATAATATTATATTTAATTATCAAAGAAATTTATTTTGTGTATCTGATATATACGCAATGCATATCTAAATATACAATTCATATATATACAATTTGGTAGATACACAAAATTTAATTTGTGCAGCTGAATATGTATGAATGGTGTACGGGGAAATAAAATATTATTTATTCATTTTTCAGTGCATCTTAATATAGATTTCACATACAAGAAATATATCTTGTGGTTCTTCTGGATTGAAATAGGAAATATCTGAAATAAAAAGGATACAAAGCATATACATAATATCAGAAACATTTAAATATTTAAATCATTATTTGAAAACATGGAGATGCTAAGAAAATTTGTTAACATAATTAAATTAGTTCTATTTTATTAGTCGAAATTTAATAGTACTGATGTTTGTGGAGGATAATTAGGAATTCTATACAACCAAAAAATATTAGTATTACGCCCATCATATTTTATTAGTATTTCATTAATCAAACATTTATAGATTCTGCTTAAATTTCAGCTATGGAATCCATTTTAAATTGTAAATCCAGATCGAATTATTCGTTTTTTTTTTCCCAAAAAATGTAACATCAAAAGAGAAATAAATTAAACCACATCAATGAAATTTTTTTAGTAAAGCCCCAGTCATTCTGTAAATCAATCGAATTTCATAATTTCCATTAATTAAAAAGCTAGGATTAATTATTGAAAAGGAAACAAGGTTATTGTTATATTTTGCTGTATCTAATTCAGTTATTTTAGATGGTTTATGGAGAACTATTTATAGCTGCAATTCTCTAAAGAAAGTTTTGATGATTTAAAACTTTTTCCGAGTTGTTTTTCAAATTATTTCCGAAAATGATATCAGTACAACATTTTTTACATAGTGCTGTTATTGCATTTGCATATGACCCTTGGCTAGGCCAGGTCAGGGACGGGCGAGTAAAGTCAGACAGAGCGTCTTCTGTTTTTGAACAGAGCATCTCCCTATGAATGTGGATTTTGGCTCATAGATGGCAGCACCACATTGATCTTCCAATTTAGAGATTGAAGCCAAAGAAGACCCATGGCCTGTTTCCAACCACCCCTAGAGTTATTAATTTCGAATGGGAACATGGAGGACATTGTAACTACCACATATTTTATGTACCCCAGTCGCCATTAGTGAACACGATGGTCTTTTGTCTGCCGGGAATTCAATCCACACCCTTGTGATTGCAAGACCGACCCCCTAACCAACTAGGCTACATGCGTAATGTAATTGTTGTAACAATGCTTACCTAAAGTACATTTGCTCTAATTTGGGTCTTCCAATTTAGGGATAGGAAGCCTGGGAAAACCAAAGACCCAGTCGCTAACATCCCCAGAAATATAAATTTTGAATGGGAATATGGAGGACATTGTGACTTTAACATATTTTACGTGCCCCAATCGCCATTAGCGAACACGACGGATCTTCGTATAAGCCGGGATATTTACATAGTATCAGACATGACGTAATTCCCCGTATGTATGTTTGAATACAAAATACAATCAATGCCACTTGAATAATAATGGCATCAATTCTTATTTGAAATATGGTTTTATTTGGAATCATAAAACGTTTAAGTGATCTATATGGGCTTACAAGTTTCATTTGCATTTTGTTATGCCATTTGTTGCAAAATACCTTATGTCAAAATTCTCATTATTTTGTAATCAAGCTTAGAAATGAAATGAAATCTCTAATATTTATTTTTTAACAGCATTCCCACATCACTTGTTTTAATTAAACAATTCATGTAAATGTTATGTGTTTTTCATTATACTTTACAAAAGATAAAAAAATAATTGAATTTAAATTATTGTAATTATAAATAACATAATCACAATACAATTCTAAATATATAAATTTAAAATTAATGAATGAATTATTTACCCTTAATTTATAGATAAATCCAAAATTCACAGAAAATTTTTTTTATTTAATTGTTATTTATCAAATTTTTAGAGTTCGAAACATTAGTTTTAATGTAAAATAATAATAGATGAAATTGCTTTAATTATAATTATATATTAGAAAATATAATGTTTCATTACTTCCAGTAATGCTCACTTAAAATATTAATATTTTTGTTCTTATATTTAAAAATTTCTTTCCTTTCTTACTAAATCCATACATTTAACTATATTCAAAGTAAACAAAAATTGGAGACTATTAAGTATGACTATCGGAGAGATTATACAAAAATATCCAATATTAAATGTCACTCCTTAATGAATTTCAGTAAAAGAAAAAAATTAATTTGAAATAAGTGCGAAAAAGTTTTTACCCGGCAAAAATATTGAAAATAAGTAAAAATGTTCAAGGCACACTGATTGGAGTTAAGGTAAATATTGGAAACAAAACCCTAGTGATATTTAGCATTATAAAGCTGCAGATTTTGCCTTTGGCAAAGTTGTTTTAAACTGAATAACACCTGATCACTGAGTAGAAAAGTCCTTAGGGAGTATAATTTTTAGTTCAAGAATCCTTTCAATTATTCAGACAAAAGCCCTTAGGGTATGATATTGCTTATCGGAAAAAATCTTAACAATTAAAAATTTGAAAATGCAAATACATTTTCTTATATGAATAGAAAATTAAAAATTTACAAACTCAAATTAAAGAATTGCCATTACAAAAGACTTTCACAAGTGACTTAATATGGAATTTGAAATATGCTCGTATATATCGAATGTGAATTGAAAGATAGATATTTTCCATCATTAATAAAACTCAAGTGAACTAATTTTAGATAATTAACTGATTTATTTAATTTTCGCATTCTTTTACTTCAAAATTATAAAAACTTCTTTAATCGTAAAACCTTGTTAAAAATTGATAACCACAGAATAAAATGAAAACAATAACTATGAAACTCAATTCAAAAATTCTGAAAAAAGAAGTATAATTTATTGAAGTTTGTGAAATATATATTTCATTGATTTGAATGCTCTGTTGTTGTTGTTTTCGTGTGCTAGCTAGGCTGGCAATATTGGGTAAGCATCTCCACTTTTTCAACTGAACGTTAATTTGGTGTGGAGTCCGACTTCTTCAGTACACCATGCCATATCACACCACCACAAACCCGTTCATAGGGAGGACCACATTCATCCATCTTCTCAGAAGAAGAAAGGACAAAGAAGCACAGAGAAAGAAAGAAAGAAAACTTCCATGTCCGAAGTGGGATTCGGACTCGGAACCAACTGTCTGGAACGCGAACCACTCAGCCATTGCCCGGTGATTTGAATTCTCTTGTCCACAAATGATCGGTTCTTAGCTAACACAACACAAAGGGACGATGACGTCATGCCCTGCCAACTGTGCTATAAATGATATCCACATCCTTAATTTTAAATATAGGGTATTTCAATTAAAATTTAACAATATCAGACGAAGTCTTACTTTAATCTTTTCTGTAGCTAATCAAATATTTCAATTGGTTATATACCACTGTATAAAATGATAGTTTTTATTTGGTTGGACATGGAGTTATTGTAACTTGTTAAGATGTGAAGACTACATAAGATGTAAATAACGTTAATAAAATAAAATCCAAAATTCATTTTTAAAGATCCATAAAAATATCAATCAGGAACACTGCTTAGCACTACATTAATGACAATAAAAAAATCTCTAAGGCTAGCTTAAATCATTCACTCATTCAATGAATGACGAGAAATCATCAAATGATTCATTATATTACAATGATATCTTTTCGGTTCTTTATAATTGCATACTACTTAAAGTATATACTAATAATTAACTATTCACAATAAAACTCTGGTATAAAAATTAACATGTCTTATATTAGGTTAGAACAGCAAAATTGTTTCTTTAAAAATTCCTTAATATTTTCGTGAATAAAGGTTTTTCTTAATATCTGAATATATAATTTTATTGAAATCAATACTATTCTATCAATAATCAAGTAGTAAGGATGTCTTTTTTTATTCTGCAAGAAGCACTGATTCGATTGCTGTTAAATCATTACAATAAATAATTTTCTTAATTATCTTGTCAATATCGTCTAATTGATGTGACCTGTTTCAAGTAAATGTGAGTATATAAATTAGTACACAGTCATTATAAATTTAATTTCATAACTTCCCTATGGAGTCACGTATAACACATGTGATAATCGAATAATTATTTTTTGGATTGACAATCAATTGTGAATTTCAGTAATGAAATAATTGTGACTATTGAATTCCTCAAAAATATATTCCAATAAATAAAAAAGGAACTAATAAAAGTTGATGTTATAATAGAATACAAAAATGTGACTACCTTTGACAAAATAATACTTGCATAAGTTACAGCACCTTTAAACAGATTTCAACACAGATAGTAATTCTTCAGTGCTCCCAAGGCAGATATTGAACTTTGGTTTTGATAATGATAACACAGTTGTCTTCATTATTCCATGGAATCGACCACACATTACAAAATCCAAAGTATCGCAATTCAGCAGGGATGCACCTTGAAAAATGAATTCATTTCTCACCAGTTAAGATCTTTCTGTAACACTTTTCAAGCACAGGCTGAAGCTATAAATTTTACCGCTTTAAGTCTATAGGGGGCGCTAATTTTCGAACATTTTAAAGCAAACAGGAACAGAGCAAACTCACTCAACACGCTAAGGTGAGGCTTAATATTATGTGCATTATGGGAATAGCGTATGGATATTTGATGACGTCACGGCATTTGCATATTTCTGACAACACGCGTCTTTTAAGGATATTATTCCCACGGTAATATTTCCTGGAACACCGCATGGAATTGTCAGTAGATTTTAATAAAATGGTAATGGACCCTTCTTTCCCCAACGCTTTTACAATAGAAAAGGCTCGTTTCTTGAATATTAGTATCTTTTAAGGGAAATGCGAATTTAACAAACGGTAAGAGATGTTTCTTTTGTCCAGTTGTACCTGTGTTTAGTTACTACGAACTGGAAATTAATTACATTAAATAACTTCGTTATTAATTATATACGCTACAAATGTTATGTAGTATCCAATGTTTGAGGATTAAAAATGCTTCGTTTCTTAGTGTAACTCTTAAAATAAATTACTCTAACATTTTATCTTCAAGCTAATTCACCTTTATAAATGTAATAATTTAATGACATCTGTTTTTAAATTCAAGGTGCATTGTTTTTGAAATTCGAAAAATTCATTTGTATTTAAAAATACCCATATGCTGACATAATAATCAAAGATTAACTGTGATGTAAAAATTTAAAATAAATTAATAGCTTTCAATAATGACTAAATTTTAATATTGAAATTTTCTAGACTTTTTTAAACTTTCCTATTGTTAATTTTTTTTGTCGAGTGCCAACCAGGCTGGCAAGATAAGTGCGCTACTGAACGTTTTCAACTGTATTGTAATTTTGTGTAGAGTCCGACTTCTTCAGGACACGCATGCCATAGGTACCAATTTATAGGATAGGCAACCATTCATACAAGGGAAGGACAAGGACAAGAGAAAAAGTACATCAATACCGGAACCGTGATTCAAACCCAGAGCCTCCCTATCTGACGTCGTGTACGCTGACCACTTGTTAGGGTGAGCTGTGTTAAATGCTATAATTCTTGAAATAAATTTTTGCAATAAATTACATACATTTTGGTACATAACTACAAAATTTTACTTAAATTTAATAAATAGACATTAAAATTTTTACATGATACATATTCTTTAATAAGTTACTTATATATAATTTAACTTTTTATTGTGTTCATACACAATATAACTTTATTACTCATTAAGTAGAGTCCTTTAAAACGGGAGTCTTCTTAATGAGTAATAAAATTACATTGTACATGTAACTTTACTAATTAAGATTACTCATTAAGAATTATTGCTCATAATTCTTAATGAGTAATTCAAAGAAGATACCATTAAAATTGGATTACAATTATAAGGTCCTCACATTATTATTATAGGTTGTATTTAATATCAATGACAAAATACAGCCTTCTTGCATAATATAGATGATTAAAATATTTCAAATAAAGTCTATTTGCTGAATGTACGGAAAATATTTTCTTAAGAGAGATTTGCTCATAAATATTTGTGAATTTAATTAGAAACGATGCGCTTGCAAATTGCAGAATTTTGCTTCCTGGTGAAACATAATATTGAAGCACTTAGGCAAGTAATCCAAAATTAAACTCTGAAGCATTTCTTATTAGGAAATCTCTAGTAAATATTTGTTAGCATAATTAGTACATCAAATATGAATAGAAATTAAAAAATTTTGTTTCGATATCAAAACCGTAAAATTGAGAAATCTGACCAGAATAAACGAACATGAAAGTATAAAGCTTTGTATAAAGGAGAATTCTTCAGCATTTGTAAACTTCATAAAAATGTTTAAACATTAACACACGTAAAAAAAAATTGATATCTTGAATATTTTTATGTCAAGAAATAAAATTGTATTTCTTGACACTTTGATATCACGAAATCGGAAAATAAATCGATATTAAAGTCGAATATTATTACTGTTTTTAATTAAGATAATTTTTGTAAAATAATTTTTGTGAATAAGTACATAGTAAAATGAAAGAAAAGGCAACAAGTAGTAAATCAAAAATTGATCCAAAATAACATTTTTGTGCTTACATGCTACTGTTTTTCTTTTCTGGTAAATTGGTTTTTTTAATTGAATATTGATTTTTATAAAATCTAATTATATATACAATGACATTTTATACCTCAATATAACATTGTTAGCGTAATGAATATCTGATAAAATTATGATAATAGCTGTAAATAATTAGACTAAATAGATAAAATCTTTTTAATCATACCCTATAAAAACAGTTAATATCGAATTCAACTATATGAACTTAATGTCTTAAATTATTAAAAAAAAATTACTTTTATACTTCCTGGATTTACATCGACACAATCAATTTTTTGACTTACAGTTGCTCGTACAAAATAAAAAGTTTGTTTATAATTAATAGATACACAACTAAATAACTAAATATGCAACGTTGTTGTTATTCCTTATGATACTTGGTGAAGCCAAGCCCGGCCGTCTGAGACTAGACAAATGAAAAAAGAAAGAGCACCTACCGTTTTTGAACAGAGCACCCTCTCAAGAGGGTGGAAGTACGACTTGGATCATAGATGGCAGCACTATTTGGGTCTTCGATTAGAATTTAGAGATAAGAAGCCAAAGAAAACATAAGGCCTGACTTCTACCACCCCCAGAGGTATTAATTTGGAATGGGAACATAGAGGACAGACATTACGACCACGACATATTTTACGTGTCTCACTCGCCATTCGAGAACACGACTGATCTTTGGATAAGCCGGGATTTGAACTCACCATCCTCTGGTAACGAGAACGATAGTGTAATCAATCAGGCCTCCGTGGCCCAATAGGCTGTTGAAAGGAATTAGTTAGTTAAAGTATCTTTTTTATAGAATTAACAGCAAAGTTATGTAAAACAAAAGGAATTATTGTCTCGCTTCTACAGCCAAAAAAAAGAAAACATACGAAAGGTTGACTGGCCTGGAAGATAAATCTATCATTTAGAGCCTCATAATTTTGAACCATTGTCTACCGACGAAGCCAAGCAATGTCAATGTGACACCAGCGGAAGGACTTTAGACGTCACCGATTAAATTAGATATGTGCCAAACCTACGGATCTCATGAAAACCAGTGGGAGGGAATGAAATCACCGAATCAATCGCTCTAACAAATAATGCTTCATAAAAAATAATGATAATGTGTCAGTAAAAATAACGATGTGTTATAAAAATAATGATAATGTGAGTGCAGTTACTGATTCACAAGAGGGTCACACTGAGCTAGCACAAGAAAAAAGTTGTCATACAAATAAGTCGTCGAATAATCCGTTGCAATTTTTTCGGTGAGTAGTCGAAGATACATACTGCCACAATAATGTAACGTTATAAGATAAAAAATTATATTTTCGAAAAAAAGCTTCCAATGTGAAAAATATGTTTTTGTATCCACCTCATCGCTGATAAACTCGATGAATTGAAATGAAACTACCAGATCACGATAGACGTGATGATTTCACTCGGAATTATCACTCTGGTGATAATTCCGAGAAGTTGCTAGTAAAACTATTCAATTCTTAATAATTTTTAAAACAAAATTTAAAATTAAAATTTTGCTTATTATTAAATGAAAGAAATGGATTATATTCAAACCGCGCTTTGTACAGCTTTTTTCTTTTGTAATACGTATGTTTTGTTTTTAACCTTATATTAATATATTTGTTACTCTTTTTTTAATTTCCTTCTCTATAGCCTTTAGTTTAAAATCTGCTGCGTAACTTACACGCTTTCGTGTCACCAAGATGATATTGAATGTTTTCAGAGCTCATGGCATGCCGAAAAGTGAAATAAAGGTAACCAACAGCAACTGCAATATCTTTACGAGGAACTAAATTCGTTCCTGAACATAATTACACAAAGCTGATTAAAACTGAATTAAGTCAACTGAGCCGTGGTGCCATCTGTTATTTCTTTATAAAACAAAAACGGCATTTTTTTTTTTTCAAAAACTTTATTGTAAGCTTTTCGGAAGGAGAATGTTTTTATCACATTATCCGAGGTGGCGTATAATACGCACAACGGAATTAAAAACGTTTTTAACATATAATCAGCGAATTACTTACAGGTATTCTTCTATAAATAATCCATGTAATAAGGCGTTGTGGTACTTTTATGTTCTCCAGGAGATTCCATTTGGTAAAATTGTAAATATTTCAATATTTGTGAATAATATAGTAAAATTAATCACGATATTAGAGTCAAATTCATGTGTCTTTAAGCAAAATTTTGTAACAACATTATTGTTTGTTTAAAATTTTTTCCAATTTGCCTTGGCTTATTTGTGGGAAATATTTTAAGTGAAAAAATTTGTTATAAATATTTTCAGTTACGGGGGAATTTTTTTATCTAATCTTTGCATGAAAAAGAGCAAATTAAAAAAATAACTATAAATTATTTTAACAGAATAAAAAAATCCCATTTTTTAATTTTAGTTCCAACATTTTTTTTTTATGTTGCACATTTTTAAGTATCACTCAACTCACTTCATGGGGTTGTTCTAAAGATTTCTATTCATACATTTTTAATATTTTTAAAATTTAAAAATATATTTTCTTGGCCTTTTTAAATTTAAAAAATTGTCTTTAGATTCAAGAATAGCAATTAAAATATTGTTAAATGTTAAAATTCTTGAATATTTCCCAACGAAAAAGTAAGCATCTTATTAATATTCTTTTAAAAAATAGAATAACTTTAAAATGAATTTTTTAGCCTTGTTTTTATAACTATATTTATTTAAGGCAGTATTATATATTAGAAATATATTGATTTATTTCAATAAATTATTATAATCGTTTTTTTTAAACTCAGCTCTTAATTGTTAGATTATAGTTTATTTTGTGAATGGAATCAATGAATAGAATCGTTCTAATAAAAAAAATGAAATGATATGAATAAAATTTCTAAGTATCAAAAAATTGAGTAGATATTATGGAGAAAATTTAGACAAGTTAATAAAATAGCTTGCCTTACTTTCAGAAAGTTTAAAACGACACATGTCGCAGGTGATATTGGAAAAAAAAAACTAAGCCTCTTTTGAAAAGCTATTGGCAGGATTAAAGCTATTTTTTCACTAGTAATTTAAAGGTTTTTATTTGCTGTTGTAATATTGTTCTCCTTTTAAGCTACTCAATTAATTGTCTTAAGTTAGGATAGATTTTTTTTTTTTTGCATTCTTTTTATTAGGCGGGAATTGATATCCATGTTCAAGAGTAAAGGAAAAAAATTTTACTTGCTGACCAGGCAAAAATGAAATTGTTAGGTATTTTCTCTCTTTTTAATTATTTTGTAATGTCGATTTAATTTTTTTTCAAATTTACTTCTCAATTTTTTTTAATTAAAGAAATTAGTTGTTAATTTTGCATTACTTTTCCATACATAATACAGGTTGTGATGCCCTGGTTGGTTAGGACAGTGGTTCTTAACCTTTTTAAGCCGCGACCTAAATTTGAGAAATATGTTCATGTCGCGACCCAAAAAAAAGTAAAAATTTTTCCATTGCTTTATTTTAGAGCGTATTTTTAAAAAATCTTCAATCCTACGATGATGATTTTTTTAACTTAAATTTTTTATTTATTTTTTTAATACTAAAGATAAACAAAAGTATTTTTCGATCCAAGGAAAATTTAATTAATAATCAAGTGTTTTTAATAATTTTTATTCACCAAATTAAAATATATTTATAACTTTCTGAAAATAATTGACATTTTAACTTATTCCTAAAAAAAAAAAGAAATATCAATACATATGTTAAGTCTTTTAAATTTTAAATGCAAGTCATACAGTTTTAATGAGAACCTTGTGCTTGAATACATTTTGAAAGATCTTCAAACCTCGGTTGAATGCTTGTCAAGGAACACCTTATATCTATTTCAGGATTTAACTTGTTCCGGTAATTGTTTTTGATTACACACAGAGCCGAAAAACCAGCCTCACACATATATGTTGTTGAAAAGGGCAATGATACTTTTAGGGCTTCTTTAACAGTTATTGGCTTATCGGTTTTTAATTTTAACCAGAAAGCACATAAAGATTGAGTGTTTTTGTAGAAATTGTATCGAAGTGCTTGGTCACTTTGTATTTCTATTGATTGTTCTTGAAATTGATTAATATTAACAAATTCCCCATGCAAATTACTTACATCAAAATTAAATGGCATTCGAGCCCAATTATATTTGAAAACATCGTCTGCAGGGAAATATCGATCAAAGTCTGCTATTAGTTTTTCTAAATGATTAATAATAATTTTCTGTATTTCAAAATCTGTGATATCAATATTATAGTCTTCAACAAGTAAATTAAGTGTATTACTAACTTTTTTGGTTCGACTCAGCGCGACCCAAGAAATATGCTTCACGACCCAATTTTGGGTCGCGACCCATAGATTAGGAACCGCTGGGTTATGATGTCGTTCTCGCTACCGGAAGGAGGTGAGTTCGAATTCCATATTATCCGAAAATCCCTCGTGTTCATTAAGGGCGACTGGGGCTCTTAATGTATATTGTGGTCGCAATACCTTCCATGCTTCCGTTTTCCTTTTAATCACATGAAGGATCTTTCTTGTATATAATACTTGAAGTTTAATTTAACCGTCATGTTTCGTAGCCTGATTGAATTATTACAAATTAAAAGGCACGAGGAGATTGTTCGAATGGATTTCTGACTTTGAGAAAAATAAAATATTTTTCTTTGGAATTTCAGTTTTTCATGATTCAATTTCCAACATTATTTTTTAAGCAATTTTGATAAAGTTTCATACAAATTCGTCAATAATTTTTTTTACTTCTAATCTAAGTATTTAAGTTAAAAACTTCTTTGCCCGTTAAACTTGTTGAAAATTTATGAAATAACAAATTTTATTTTTATTATTAAATCTTACTATTTTTATTAAGAAAAATCAAGTTACTAAAAAATTTTAACTAAGTAAATTTTCAATATTTCTGTTTAGTTTTTTTTATTTCTATAAACAATAAAATATGAAATATTTTATATAACTTATTTATCAGAAAAATTAATTTATTTAATTTAGTTCATTAATGAGAGCTCATGATGACAGTTATAAATATTCAAAAAATTTTTATTTCTAATGGCGGGCATCCTTGAGCAAGTAAGTACATTTGCCCATTTGCCGCAACAAGGCCGGAAACTGCTACTCAATTTATCGTTACTCGGTGGGCACCTGTGAACCAACACCACCACAAACCCGTTTGCAGGGCTGGCCACATTCATCCATCATCTGAGGAAAGGACAAGAAACACAGAGAGAGAGAAAGTACATCCAAGCGCCCGAGCCGGGATTCGAACCCAGGTCCGTCCTTTCCATTCGTAGTCAGTTACGCTAACCACTAGACAGGTTGAGCGGCACAGTAAAATTAGTTTTAAGCATATTATACACTAATTGACGAGAAATGGAAAAACGTTTACATTTATCTCATAATTATACAAATATTAGGATTTTTTTATAAACTTATATAGTAATGTATGTTTGCAAGTATTTATATGCATTTATCTTTTCTTTTCATAGAACACACATTTGAACATTATCTATATTTTCAATGAATTGTCATTTATTTTTCTTCCAATATACTTAAGTCAAATTAGTAAAATAAATAGGAAACAATTTGATCAATATTTTGATCAATTTTTATCGAAACCTTTTTTTTTCTTTTTTATGTCACTTATATATATACTGTATAGTCACTTATAGTTATCCCTAATAACAAATTCCCATTTTATCAGAACGAAATTCTAGATATTTAATCAATTATAGCAATCATTGTTTCATCTATAAAATATTGAAATCCTTCTAACACAACTCTCTTTTGATATTTGAAATCTAGCTAAGATTTGATGTAAAAAGGAAAAGAGATGCGGCATCCAAATTCCCCAATATTTCGAAATAGCGCCAGCAAAATATAGAACCAGACACATAGAAATTTGAAGTCTAGTGTTGGAGTAAGGAAAGGATACTCTACTGCTTAAGAAAGCACACATATGCATTTATTCTAATCCAAAGTAGAGGCTAGGTTTTATTTGAAACTTTGACCGCAGTGTTTATATTTAATTAAAACCGTAATTAAAACCGAATAGAATTTTATGTAATAATAATTAAGTTAAATATAATGCACATTTAATTTATAACACGTTTTAGTTTGCTTTTCTATCTCAAGAACACAAAAATGTATAGTTATTTCCTCCCATTAAATTTTTCATAAACGAGTAATATACAGTATGGTATATAATATAATATATGTATTTATATATAATATGGGATTGGATCTACCTACATCCTATATTTTCAGTTTATTTTTTTAAAATAACGATAGTATTTGTTATCAAATTTGGAAAAAAAAAATTTTGCATAATACATTGTACATATTTACGCTTTTCCCATCGCACAATCAGTTATTGCAAATGTATTACTTTACTGATGGAAAGTGCCTAAAAAAGAATATTCAAATAACTTCATAGTTAAATGTAATTTTCAAGTATTTCATGTTACATTTTATATGTTTTCAAGCAGGACAGTTCGGCTGCTATATATCAGTATACCTAAGAGATAATACCTAAGGTAATATATACACTACTGGCCATTAAAATTGCTACACCAGGAAGAAATACAGATAACAAAATCATATTTATTGGACAAATATATTATACTAGAAATAACAAGTGATTAAATTTTCAAAACATTTGGCTGAATAGATCCTAAGAAATCAGTACCCAGAGCAACCACTTCTGGCAGTAATAACAGCAGTTATACGCCTAGGCATTGAGTCAAACAGAGATTGGATTGCATGTACAGGTACAGATGCCCATGCAGCTTCAACACGATGCCACAGTTCATCAACCTTAGTGACTGGCGTTTGGTGACGAGTCAGTCGCTCGGCAACCGTTGACCAGACGTTTTCTATTGGTGAAAGATCTGGAGAACGTGCTAGCCAGGGCAACAGCCGAACATGTTCCGTATCAAGGAAGGTCCGTACAATACCGGTGACATGTGGTCGGGGATTATCCTGCTGAAACGTAGGGTTTCGCAGGGCTCGAATAAAGGGTAGAGCCACAGTTCGTAACACACCAGAAATGTAACGTGCACTCTTCAAAGCACCGTCAATGCGAACAAGAGGTGACCGAGACGTGTATCCAATGGCACCCCATACCATCACGCCAGGTAATGGGCCAGTATGATGATGACGAATGCACGCTGCCAGTGTGCGTTCACCACGATGCCGCCAAACACGGATGCGACCATCATGATGCTGTACACAGAACCTGGATTCATCTGAAAAGATGACTCTCGCCATTCGTGCGCACAGGTTCGTCGTTCATCACACCATTGAAGGCGCTCTTGTCTATGACGCAGCGTCAAGGGAAGCCGTAGCCATGGTCTCCTAGCTGAGAGTCCATGCTGCTGCAAACGTCATCGAACTGTTCGTGCAGACACTTGTCGTCTTCCAAACGACCCCATTTCTGGACTCACGGCTCGTGACGTGGTTGCACGATCCATTACGGCTATGCGGATAATATGACTGTCTTCTCGGCTGCTAGTGATAGGTGGCCGTTGAGATCCCTCATGGCATTCCGTATTACTGTCCTGAACCCATCGATTCCATATTCTGCTAACAGTCATTGGATCTCGACCGACGCGAGCAGCAATACTGAGATAAGATAAACCGCAATCCCGGTACGCTACAATTCGACCTTTATTAAAGTCAGAAACCTGCTGGTACGTATTTCTCCTTCTTACACGAGGCATCACAACAACTTTTCACCAGGCAACAACGTTCAAATGCAATTTGTGTATGAGGAACTGGCTAAACAATTTCCTCCTTTAAACACAAAATAGGTGTCGCTACTGGTGCCTGCTTTGTCTGAATGCGCTGAAAAGCTAATCATTTGCATATCACAGCACCTTCTTCCTTTCATATATATATCACGTCTGTAGCATGTTGCCTTCTTGGTGTAGCAATTTTAATGGCCAGTAGTGTATATATGTATATATAAATGCAATGTGCATGTGTGTAAAGTATTATATAGACACATAATACAATTTAAATAAAAATTATTCTTAAAGTATATTATCTTAAATTTAATGCTCTTCTTGTTAATGAAAATAAAATACCACTCTTATTAAAAGAAATACAAAAATATTCTTAACCTTAATATACCAAATACTGATTATTTCAGAGTGCTCAAAAATAAAAGCAAATAAATTCATTTATTTAACAATTTACAGTTTTTAAATTTACAATACCATGCAGTTTTTCAACGTAAACATAATGCTCTTTTTGATTGCGTACTTTTTGTTTTTCCTGAGAAACAACCATTTAGAAAAAATATGGAAACTTCTAATTTGAAGGTGAAGAAAAGGGGTTGAGAAAACTTTTCGGGGGGGGGGGGGTAAACAAAAAAATGTATATAAAAGTGTCGAATTTTTTCACTTTATTTTTAAATACTTCAATTTTTTTAAATTTATCTATAGCTTAAAATGCTTCTATAAGAAAAATGCCAAAGAAAAAAATGTAACAATTTTCATGCAGCAGTTCTTTTTTAATGGAGTAATATAAAACCATAAACGTGGTGCAATATAACACGATGTATAATGTAATCAAAATTTCCTATTTAAGTTCTGTTTATTTCTCACCAAAACAGGTTTTTTTTTATATTTGCCCCTATATATATATATATATATATATATATATATATATATAGTATGTGTGTGTGTGTGCAATACAGTATATAATATAATATGTATGGCATAAATTATATGATAATATAAATGTATATGGCATTGGTAAAAAAAGATAAAATAAAATATCTATGGCATGGAACCTCCCTACAAACTATATTTTCAGCTTATTTTAAAAAAACGATATTTTTATCAAATTTATAAAAAAAAATTGTACAATACAATGAACGTATTTGTGCTTTTCCCATCTCATCATCAGTGTATCATATTACTGATGAATGGTGACTTAAAAAGAATATTAAAATAACTCTTTGTATTTAAATGTAACTTTCAATTATTTCATGTTACATTTGATATAGTTTTATGGTTTTAAGCAGGATAGTTCCACTGGAGAATGTCGGTAAATCAAAGAAGTATGTGGTAGTATGTATAGACGTCTGTGGTTCTACGTCAAGCTTAGACGAAAAAATGGATGTATTGTGGACAGACCACTCTGCTGTAAACGTCATCGAATGATACGCGCAGACACTGGATGATGCGTTAAAAACTGAATGTGCCGTGCTATGGTTTGTGATGTGGCTGTATGATCCATCACTGCTATGAGCACAATTTACCTGTCATCACGTGAAGTTGTGCACAGAGATGGATGAGACCAAATTCATTGGACTCTTCTGCGTCCAACGATCAATTTCATTAAGGATAATCCACAATATCGGTAGGTTCCTATTCTTCCTCTATCGAACGCGGACATTTGTTTAAAAAAGATCTTGTTTTTTAACGAGGCATTATTGATCACTTTTTTGAAAGAAAACCACAATAAAAACAGAATTGCTGAATTTAAAATCGTTTGATCTCCAAACCTCAAATATTTCTTTGAAGTGGCGCCACCGGCACATATGATTGGCGTGTGCGCTAAAATTCTAATCATTTACATATCTCATCTCCGCTAATGCATGCTGTAAGTTTCATGTTATTTGCATTCTTTCTTAAGGGTGTTACATTTGCGGTGGTCTGCGGTGTATTCATATTTGTTCCAAATTTTAAACATTCTTCGAATATATATGTATAGTAAATAGTTTTTACCAATTAAAAATTCGTAAGGCACATTAAAAATTTATCTCCAGTGAATATAAAAATCTCTTCTTGGTTAATAAAATCACTAAAATCTACAATCATGTCTCCACTAACATAGAAAGAAACGAATTTGAGAAACGTGCTTTCGAGACAGACAAAATACGATTTATGTTGATGATGCCCCATGCATTTACCTCGCAATACCATCAATCCTATCTTCCACCCATTTTGTTTGACTGAATAAACAAATTTCTTTTATCAGAAAATCCACCGTACAAAAGCAGCTGCTTTTAATCCTCACTAACGCTTTGCTATGAATGTCTGTGAGATAGAATAATAAAAAAAAGAACGGATGAAAGAAAAACTACTGTCAAGTTTGTTCTGCGGTTAATAGATGGCAGTGCGGAGACAATGATAAATGATTTCAGTGTGATCGTCTCTTCTCAACTTCACGCTGAACATAATCGGCTCCATGGAGGTATTTATCTTCTAGGCATTCGAATATCTGTTTATTGTTGCTTTGCTTAAGAAAGAGAAGAACAGCAAATGTCGAGTGTTTTTCATTCGTTGCAACTGCAAAAGAAAATCAAAGCAGAAATTCAAATTTTGAAGGTAAAGAAAATGTTTCGTCATATTTGAGTTACACATTTTTTTATTTAATATCATGTGTGTATATGTGTGTGTGTATATTTATGTATATATGTATGTATATATGTATATATGCATATATGTATATATTTGTATATGTATGTATATATGTATATGTATACATTATTACCCCGCTTTTACGTTCCCGGATTTTGATCCTCAGTAATATATCCTTCATTCTTTTTAAATATACTATAAGGCTATATACATAACGCTGTGATACGCTTTCGATATAGTGTCTTCAACATGTACGCACATGAAGCCCATAAGTTTATGAATGAATAAAATACTGCATTATTCAAAGAAATTTTGTTTTCCTCAAAATTTGATTATTTCCTTAAAATTCCAATATTCCACACGATTCTCTGGAGAATTTCCTTAAAATTCGCAATATTCCTCAAGATTCCCTAGTAAATTTCCTTGTTTTAAAATTTCCAGGAATTTTATATCTACCAACGGTATTTCCCTTACAAAATTTCCATTATTTAGAACTGGTTTAGTTTTAACTTATATTTCTACACTACTCTCAATGAACATGGAATATTACCAAGACAGATTAAGCACATTTTTATTTTCATTCAGACAGACCCTGTAAATACTCATAACTGCTAAATTTGTGTATCAGAATGTCTGTTTTCAATCTGTCAGCTTCGATTGACTTTCCAAAAGAAACGGTGTATTATGGATTTACATATAATCATTTATTCTCAGAGAATATTTATTCGATAAATTAGGGCTAGTGATCCAGTCAGGGATGTGCGCTGTTGTTAAGGAATAAAATTGAGCCGAATTTGCGGACAGGTTAGCAATTTTCGTGCATAGGACTTCTGCTGGATGTATCTCCACCACACATTGTAGGTATGTATGTATCTAAATCATTTTGCAGAAGAAATTATCATCAATTACCACATTCCTGACCTCCTTGATCCCACAATCCAAGTGACTTTTGATTTCAGAGGAGATTGAAAAATCTTGTAGAAGTGATAACTCACAATCATCATCTTTGGACAGCATATCATAACATTTCCCAGAACACACTAAAATTTCTCCTGATCACATTCTAGGTTGTTTGGGCTGGCTTCTCCAATGAGGGCCTTACTGACTTTTAGTTTTGGACTTCTTCAGGGTGCAGTTTCATGGACTTGATTTACCTCCGCTAATCTCGGGGATGTGCAACAACAATACACTAATATCAACTGAAAAGTATGCTATCTTACAGTTCCAGATAGTAACTAACATTAATAGAAATATTGCATACACCTACATCTCTCGTTTTTAAGCAGCAGCTAGGATCGAACTCCCAACCCTTCATTTTGAAAATTACCACTAGGCCAAAATGAGCTCAGTGACTTTATGTACATAAAATTGCATTTATATCAGTCTACAGATTTTCTACAATCTATTATTACCCTAATGGGCATGATATTGAACATTGCTACATCTCGCGTTTTTAAACAGAAGCTAAGATTGAATTCTTAACCCTTCATTTTGTAACACTAGTAAGACACTAGTAACACTAGGCCAAAACGAACTCAATGACTTTAAATAAATGAAATTA
This sequence comes from Latrodectus geometricus, assembly GCA_026290005.1. NCBI lineage: Eukaryota > Metazoa > Arthropoda > Arachnida > Araneae > Theridiidae > Latrodectus > Latrodectus geometricus. The sequence goes on along the minus strand of JAPDSC010074374.1, from coordinate 12,177 downwards.
ACTATATATCAGTCAAAAGACTTTCTTCAATCCATTAGTGAAAATTTATTCTCATTTATTACAATTTATTATGCATTTTCTTATGATTTTTAAAATTATTTGTTACAATTATTAAGTTCTTTAATACTATATTCCCTTTATTAATAATATATACATTCTATTGATGTTGAATAGTTTAATGTCTTCTATATGCATAAATAATTTCAGTAAACAATTATAATCTCTTTCCACAAATTCATAAGTTCAATTTGCATTAGTCCAGAAAAACAGAGTTTTAACTGAATTTTCCGAATTTTTTAAAATAAAAGAGCAGAAATTCCTTGAACTTAAAAGCAAAATCTCCAAAGTATTAAGGAAATGTACAACATTTCAGTCACTATTGTTACTGTAATTATTATCCTCGAAGGAAATATAAACTAGCTTACGACCCTGTAGCCTTCTCTCCAGTTACCATGTATTATAATTATTTTTATTCTCAAGGGAATAAAATATAATAGAAGTAAAATAAAACAAACTATAATATGAAATAAGCGTACTATAATAGATTATTTGGATTAAAGTATTTCGCAACAATCTTGTTTTCACGATATTTAATTTTAAAATATCTTTCGATATTAATCACCAGCTGCAATCTCATAAATAATATCAAAAACGTCGATTGATACCATCACCTTTCACGCTGAGTTGTTTTCTGAGCTTATTCATAAACAATGCATACAAAATTTATCTATTCAAAAAGTAATATTTGCCAAAAAATTCATTAACAAGACAAAAATTATCAATTTCCTTTGGTTTATTAAGGTATTTGAAAAATTCCCCAGATATAGGGTAACTTTTTAATTACCTCTTGTTTATATAAAAATTTCTGTAAAAGGGTTCATTTTGCTCTGTATATCGAATAAAAAAAACAACCAATTACACCATAGTTGTGATATAAAATTCAGTTAAAATAAATTTGTGTTTTTCTTGAGAACAAGTTTGATGTTTTTACTCTCTAATAACAATTTTGCATGCCAAAGGCAGATTGGGATACATTATATAAAGTGGATTATAATCTATAACAAATTCATACCCAAGGTGGGGGAAAATGTGCTTTAGGTCCAATACTTGGCTCGTTTTCAAAATTGCCAATGCCATGGAGAAAATTCTACCGCTATTTCAAAGTGAAACTTAATTAGCGACCAATGAAAACATTAAAACAAAAGAGTAATTAATGAACATGCGCCAAAAAGTGCTTCAAATTCGCGAGTTGGCGAAGTAGAGGACCTAAAGTGCAATTTAACCCCTAGGTGGATATCGAACCTACAAACTCTTGAGCTACAAAACTAGAGAATTAACTTTTTCAATTGCTAAATCAATTTCTTAATGAAAGAAATTTAAGAATGCGTCTTATTAATATCAATTAGTAAAAACATTGATTCTCTATTTATTCGTTTTGCAAACAAATAAAACATATTTTATTTTATTCATTTTATACTCGATTATTATTTTTATTTTATCGATTATACACATTATTCAATAGGGGTGGTGATCGTTAATACAGGTTTGATAATACGTATAATTTTCCGTGGTATTCGCGAAAGAAAAGGAACAGCTAAATAAATTGCGGTCGTAAAAAAGGACGTTATTAAACTTTACACAGACAGAAGTAAAGGTGGGAATAACCAATCAGGAAGCGGCATAACTCTAGATAGAGATCAAGACATAAAAGTTAGAAATCTAGACTTTTACTCCATTTTTTGGAGCAAACTTTACCATTGAAGTAGGTCTCAGGACCATACATGTGGAAAAACTTCATCGTGAGGTTTGATTCTCTTGGTCAGCAAGAGTGAAATTCAGCATCTAAAAGGAGTGGAATGATTCGGATGTCTGAATTAGCATTTCCATACTAGACGTGATTAAATAGATTTTCCTTTTTCGGATTTTGCATCTGAAATGGATTCCCTCGCATGTCGATACTTATGGAAATCAGGTTGCAGATAAACTGGCTAAGAGAGGTTTAGAAGCCCTGACCCCTTTCCCAATCAAGACATTCTACGAAATCTCTACAGGCAGGATGAATTTTAACAAGATTAAAATTCAAATCCCTCCAATAACAGACTGGTGTAAATGATCTAGTCCTGGTTGTTCCACAGTTCTCACTTGTGAATGGAAAGGTCAGATTGCTTTCCCTGATTTTCCAGTGGCCACGTAAGAATTCTTTGTTTCTATAGGAATCAGAAGATTTTTCCAATCCAAATCAATATTTGAAAGCAAATCTCTCCGATAAAAGAATGGTACACAAGATCTATCCTTGCTTGATCTCTAGTCCTCATTTGCGACTAGAAAGATCAGACTGCTTATTCCAGATTTGTCAGTGATCATTTGAGGGGGCTTTGTTTCTATAGCTGTAAGATTTTTCCAATCCAGAACAAGTTTAAAAGGCAAATCACTCCAATAAAAGAATGGTACACAAGATCTATCCCTGATTGTTCTCTAAGCCTCACTTGTGACCGCAAAGGTCAGACTGCTTTTTCCTAATTTGCTAGTGGCCTCTTAAGGGGTTTTTGCTTCCTTAAGAGTCAAAAAATGTTTCCAATGCAGAACAATATCAAAAAGCGAATCACTCCAATAAAAGAATGGTACACAAGATCTATCCCTGATTGTTCTCTAAGCCTCACTTGTGACCGCAAAGGTCAAACTGCTTTTTCCTGATTTACTAGTGGCTTCTTAAGGGGTTTTTCTTTCTTTAAGAGTCAAAAGATATTTCCAATGCAGAACTAGTGCAGAAGGAAAATCCCCCCCCCCAATAAAATAATGGTACTCATGATGTCATTTTGTTCCATAGGTCTCACTTGCAACCGGAAAGGTAAGATTGCTTTTTCTTGATTCGCTGTTGCCACTTAAGGGGTTTTTATTTCTTTAAGAGTCAGAAGATGTTTCCAATCCAGAACAAGTTTAAAAGGCAAATCACTCCAATAAAAGAATGGTACACAAGATCTTTGCCTTTCGGCCTGACTTGCGACTAAAAGGTCGAACTGTTTTTACCAGATTTTGCAGTGTCCACTAAAGGGGTCTTTCTTTCTATAGAATTCAAATGATTTTACCAACATGTAACAAATGCGTTTCAGAAAATGATTCTCCAGAACACATTTTGGAATGTCTTCAGCTCTCCCGCGACGACTTAATTTGAAATCCTTTAAAGTGTTTGGATTTCTTGAGGGTTAATAATCTCATGGACCTTGTCTAGCGATCGCTAGACAAGGTCCATAATATTAAAATTAAGTGAAGATTTATAAAAATTAAAGTAATTGAATTTACCTTGTAAATCTTATATTTATATTATACAAATACTATAATTTACAAATAATATTATAATATACAATGATATTATCATATACAAATACTTCTTATTGGGAATTATATTTCGTAGGTATTATTAGCGAATATATCGAAGAAAATTATTTTATTTACGAAATTAAAAATCCAAGCATTTACATACCTTTAAATTAGTTATTAATTTCATGAAGTAAAGAAAAGTTCTAACATTTCATTTTATAAATTTCTGACATTTATTTGATATCAAACTGCAAAAGTAATAAAAGATGTTTATTCAAAGAATTTTCATATTAGATTAAACGTACATTTCAATAAAATTTATTTAAGCAAAACTATACAATTTAAGGTACTGGGCTCGTGAAATATTTTCAGGTTATATAATGTGATTTGCAATTTACATATTGGGAGAGATTTAAAGATAGTTTTATAAAAGGAATAACTATGAATGTTTGATAGAACATAAAATAACTTTATAAAAAATAGGTTGCAATTTTCAGATTGCTCTTACTTTTTACCAATAAATGGCTAAACAAAGAATAGAAATTTGTAAGTTTACATTTTGGATATGAAAAAAATCCAAATATGCTCCCATTATTTCATTTCACATTTCTATTTGTTCCACGGAAGAAAAAATATTCTAAGAAACATGTCTTGACAATCGGAATCACTCACTCACACACAAACACAAATATGGAACAACGAGCATTTAATGATTCCGTGAAATTTGTAGCTGAATGAGCTACGTTTTCTTTCAATGTTTTTCTCTTAAAATATTTGCAAAGATCTTCACGGAAAATACTGCTATTTGCGGAGATTTTCAAAACAGAATGAAACCTGAGTAGAAATATCAAATGTACACTCATGTTTTAAAAATATTTTCTCTGATTATTTAAAACTCTTTAATTTCGGGCATTTTTTAATTAAATAATTTATGCTTAATAAAATATTTTATTCTTATCTACGTATATAAATTCATAGATACACTTACACAGATATATATATATATATTAGTTTGGGGAAAAAGAAATCCATTATTTTTACGTAAACTTTATGTAACTTCATTTGGATTCCCTTTGTAAAAAGGTTTAAAACAGCTTTCATGTAGATTTTTAGGTCTTGCGCGTTACGACTGCTGACATGCGGTTAACTTCGATCATTTTTGATATTTTATAGACATTTTCAACGATGCTGTAATCACATGCGAGGTGCATCTCTAACATAAAAATACCCGAACGGAATCGACGAAACAAAAATTGTACCTAACTGGTTGTTACAGTCATAAAAATACCCGAACGGAATCGACGAAACAAAAATTGTACCTAACTGGTTGTTACAGTCTTATATAGGACGATAAACATCTTTCACAATTTTAGCCACCCGGCTATCTTTTTCGCCGTTACAAGAGAAAAACGAAAATGTATCGAATTTTCTGTTTGTGTTCTTCCATTTTTAAAACCTTGTACTCGTAATTGAATGAATCAAACAAAAAACCGCAAGAGGATATTTTAGTGTCAAATGTCAGCTTTCCAACAAGCATAAATCTGAAATTGTTTGATAGATACCTCACGAGAGAGATATCGATCACTACAGACATCTACTGGAAAAATAATGGATTACTTTTTTCCCAACCTAATATATATATATATATATATATATATATATATTATATGAGACAGGTGAAGAGTATGATATTAATATTAAGAGGCATTATAGAAGTTTAATACTTAGATAGCCCTAAGAAAGCAAAACAATTGAAAAGCCGATGGTGATTAAAATAAGAATACTCAATTATAAGGTAGGATATATGGTTAATATATTATGTAATTTGAGAGAATTTGAGTAAAACCGCGGTGACCTGGTTGGTTAGGGTGTCTTAAAATAGACCCGTCGTGTTTACTAATGGCCACTGGAGCTCGTAAAATAATCGGGTTGCATTGTCCTCCACGTTCCCATTCCAAATTAATAGCTATGGGGTGTTAGGAGTCAGGCTTTGGTTCTTCCCTGGTTTCCTTTCTCAAAATTTTAATATTTTGATGGTACTGCCATCTATGAACCAAAGTCGTACTTTCACCCTCATGGGGGGGGGCTCTTGTTCAAAAACGGAAGACGCTCTTTCTGACTTCATTTGCCCAGTTACTGACGAAAAAGACTGGCTTCGCCAAGTGTCATACAACAAGAGTTAGCCTTGTAAATGCACATACTAAATAAAAATGCACATTATAAATCAAATTAAATGAAGTACAACAACATGGCAGCTTTGTCAGGGTGTCTTGACCATACTGGCACAAATTATGGCTTTTCTACAATGTTACACCCCCTGATGAAGCTAGCCATGTGTGTATTTCATTTAATTTGATGTATTGTGTAATTTTTTTCCTGTATGCTTATTTGAATAACTCCAATTCTTAAATTACATATTGTAAAGTTAATTGTGTTTAATGGTTGTATGTTATTTCTTTTTACTGCATCTAAATGGTCTTGTCTGATTGTTTAATGTTTGGGATAAATGCATTAAAGCAGTCTTTGATTTCAGATATATATATATATATATATATATATATATTTATGTTTGATTCAGTATCCTAGTAAAACTTAACCACCTTTCAAATGCTGAAAAATATATTTTAAACGCCTTCCTAGTATATTTAATCATGCTCCATTTATTTGAAACGAATATAATATGCTAGCTCACATGTTGATCTCGTTATTCTACAATTTTGAAAATTATTTAAAATTTAATTGTGTTTAGAGATAACATATTGATGGGGTCTCTAAACACAAGAATAATTATCAAAATAAAAGCTAATACAAATACGAATTAATGCAAACATAAAGCTAAAAATGAATTCATTATTAATTGGTCAGAACCAGTAATATTTGAGGCAGCTTTTTCCCTAACGAGGTGATTATTTGAAGCATTTCGAGAACACATTTCTAACAATTTCTTCAAGCAAGATCTTAAGTATTTCAGACACTATGCAAGTTAGAGTGTTTAGAAAAATAAAACTAAAAAATTATGTTTTATAGTTTTCAATAAAAAATTTTGAAATGTTTTTAAAAATACTTGTAATGGAAAAGAAATGAATACTAATGACAATTTCTGTATTCATTTTTAGTGTGAACGGAGATTAAACAATGATACTCAAAATTCTTCAGTAAAATAATAAAATTCAAAACTCATATTTCGAGATTTTTTATTTTGTCTTAAGATGAAATCGATATTATTTAAATATTGCCGCTGTTAAAGTCTGGAGATGCAGAATCTTATTTTAAATATTTTCTAATCCTCCTTCGCAGTCGATAAATATGGGCACGATTTTATTCACAACAGTTACTTTTACGTTCATATGATGAAAAAATTGTTAAATAGTTTCAACCATGCTTTTTAACTATTTCCTATAATCATGATTATTAATAACAGTTAATTCTAATCCCCTCATTAGAAAATAATCATCAAGCTATTTTAAAGCAACATACTGTTACAAATTTAAAAATTATAATTGTATTTGTCATAAAATACCTCAGACAGATCGGAAATACACACATTTTGGGCAAAAATTGCGGTATTTAGAAGTGTTGTACGTTAAAAGCGGTTATTCTAATAATTTGGTGACTTAATGATGTTTTGGAGAGATTTTTGGCGACTTGGTGAGAAAAAGATACTTCTGGAAACATCCATCACCTAAGCTCTAGGACCAATATTTAACGAGATAGCCTAGAATCTTCCAGAACTTTGGCAAAACTGGTAGATTTCTCCACCAAGTCAGATATAAATCCGCAGCCCGACATAGACGTGAGTTAGTTAGTTTCCAGTTTTGTGAAGACGATTAGTCGTGACTGCTAGAGAAGCTGTCTGAGGTATTTGAGACCTCGGAGAGCTATTTTTTTTTATCGTATCCGACGAATTGTGCTGTATTAATTGTGATTGTTACAGATGGAATTTTTACGAATAAAAGTCTTGTGTTAATTAACTGGTTGTTTTATTCAACTCTCAATCAACACGAACCCCTTAGATCGGTACAATACATTTCCAAAATGAAATATAAGTTTATTTTCCCATAATCGATGAAATGTTTGAAGAAAGGAAAACCCTCAAGGTCTTTTACTTAATTACTAACTTCTATTTACCAATTAGATTAGTTCTAAACGCTTTTTCTCACTATGGAGACTTGCTTTATATATTCAACTAATTTGAATGAGGTGTCTGAAACAACTGAGAGAGAAAAAGTCTCTTTCCTTACAAAGTTATTATATATATATATATATATATATATATATATATATATATACAAGCAATCATACAGTGAATTCAAATAATGATTAATTACAAATGCTGTAATCAAAATATCTATATGGTACGTTGTCCATATTTTATCTTAAGTAGAAAGTTTCATCATAATATGGTTACCTAATAAATATCCTTTGCAATTGTTCTCAATCAAACATTGGACGAAATATGATGGCCACAAATTGGGATTTTACTAACTCCCCTCTACATTACCACCTGAGAAGTCTTTTGTTAGTGTGACAAATTTGCGATTCACAATGGAGATAACTTGGAAAATGAACAACTTGACAGAGATGCATGTGGAAGGCAAAGGCACAGCATATATCTCTCGTTAAACTATGGCTGACATCGAAAGATTGACCTTCTACTTCAAGATCACTGTCCTTCCACTAAAATTGTTGAGGATGTTTGGTAGTTTTCCAGCTTTTATATCTTATAAATATAAATTTAACTCACTATCTAGGAAACAAATCCCAAAAGGCAAAAGAATGTAGGTCTTATATGGCTTATATCAACTTTTCATCTATTACATAATATTCTGAGTAGTGATAAATACATGTATATCTGATTTAAGAACTCGGTGGCCTGGTTGGTTAGGGCGTCGTTCTCATTACCGGAAGGTGGTGAGTTCGAATTCCGGCTTATCCGAAGATCCGTCGTGTTCATTAATGGTGATTGGGGAACGTAAAATATATCATGGTTGCGCAATGTCTTCCATGTTCCCATCCCAAATTAATTTCTCTGGAGGTATTAGCAGCCAGACCTTTGGTCTTCTCTGTCTTATCTCTAAATTGGAAGACCTAGATAGTGCTGCCATCTATGAGCTAAAGTCATACTACCACCCCAGTAGGGTGGAGTGCTCTGTTCAGAAACGGAAGACGCTCTTTCTAACTTCATTCACCCAGTCCGTGACGGATATCTAGGCTTCGAAATGAAAAAAATAAAACTTCGCCATGTGTCATATGCAACAACAACAACACATCTGATTTACTGTTGTCTAGTGGCTTGAACATATCAATTACGAATGGAAAATTACAATGTACCAGCAATACAATTTCCTCATCAATTTATAAATAATATTCCAAGGTAAAACAAATAAAAAAAATTAAAGACTACTTTTTCTGCCGAGAATCATTATTCATGAATCACTCTATTTTTAGAGTTGACACTCTAATTCAAGGAAAGGTTGTCACTCGGGTTAATCTGATAAAGACTTACAACTTGTTAGATTAGGAACACTAAGTGGCAAGCAAGTGTTGTTGTAATCTTACGGTTAATCCGCCAGGTCATCAAATTTTGAAGGACATGCCATCTTTTTTTAAATTTTATATTCATCCTAATTTTTTGGTGCGTTGCGTGCAACAGTGGTTTGGATTTTGCAATCGTACGACATCTTTCTTTGCAAAAATTAATAAGTTATTATATTACTGGTACTGAAGTATATGGAAAATAAAAATAATGATTTTAATAATACATATGCTTCTATGCAATAAGAATTTAAAAAAATGCTTTGTTGCTTTAAGAAAAGGAAAATTCGAATAAGAGAATCTTTCAGAGAAATTTTACAAATGAGTAAGATATTTCCTTGAAATTTTCAGTCACTGCAATGATACATTTTTTTTCTTGTATTTCATAATATATTTTAATTCATTAAAAAAAAATTGGGGAAATGTCACCTAAAACACACATAATTGCCAAAATAACTGGTTCCATAGAAATTAGAATTTTTTTTCTAATAGCTGGGCTCACTGGGTGACTGGACCCGGCATCCACTGCAAGGCCGAAAGCTGCTACTCATTTAAACGTTACCCGGTGGGCACCTGTGAATCAAGTCACGGAGGTACGAGTAGTATTGCTCATGTCACACCAACACAAACCCGTTTATAGGGCGGGCCACATTCATCCGTCATCTCAGAGGAAAAACGGACAAAGTTACACAGAGAGAAAGGAAGCGTTCATACCTAAACTGCGATTCGAACCAAGGACCAAGGAGTCAGGAACGCTAACCACTCAGCCATTGGCCGGCAGAAATAAGAATATATATATATATTTATATATATTCATTCATATTCTAATCAGCTTATATAAGATTACTTATGTGTGTGTTTCTAATAACACTTGGCAACGCCAAGCCCACCCGTCAAGACTAGGCGAATGAAGTCAGAGAGAGAAAGCGTCTTCCCTTTTTTAAATAGAGCACCCTCATACGATGGTGGAAGTACAACTTTTGGCTCATAGATGGCAGCATCATATGAATTTTCAAACTTTAGAGATTGAAACCAGTGATTACCTATAGCCTGGCTCCAACCACCACCACCAGAGGTATTAATTTGTAATGGGAACATGGAGGACATTGCGACCCGACGGATTTAACGAGCTCCAGTCGCCATTAGTGAACATGACGGATCTTTGGCTAAGCCGGGATTCGAACTCACCACCTTAGGTTAACGAGAACGAAGCCCTAACCTAACTTTTTATTTATACCTTACTTAAATGTAAATATTTACTGCAAGAAAATAAAGTTTACAAGCTTATATAACAAAATTATACAAATTTTGAGAGAAAAAAAATTTGCTACAATTTTTAATGATATCCATAAAGAATTCTTTATCCAAAAAAAAAAAAAAAAAAACTGCAACCACACGAAATATTTTTTTTATTTATTGTCACACAATTGTGAAACTTTGTCCGTGAATTTTCTTAAAGTAACTCGTTGATCCCTTTAATTTAAAATGAAGATGTTTAAATGTGAATATCTCCTTGTTTACTTAATTTATCAAAATTACTTAAGTTCTACTTCTTCATTTAATCTACTTTTAAGATATATTTTCAGCACATCTAAAAACATTTTTTAAAAAGTATACATAATAAAACATTTATTATTATAAAACTTTTGTTTTATTATGTATAAATAAGTTTTATAATAAAATTTATTTTATACATAATAAAACATAAGTTTTATTATGTATACTTTTTAAAAAATGATTTGATTTTCAATTAACTTTTTTGAATAAACATAAGTTTTATTTATTCAAAAAATTATTTAAAAGTCAAATTCTTAGTTAAAAATTATGGTAGCAAAATTTCAGAGTTGTGTTTGTTAAAACTTAAACATTAAGACCTCTTTTATGATGTGATTTCACCACCTCTAAAATTCTTTACAAAGGTATTTTCTCCCAACAGATTAAATTCCACTATATCCCTTTTTTACCCCCATAAATGCTTGCACTTTGATATTGTGAGTTTTTTATAACTTGCAAAGTAAGCGATAAAAATGTTAATTGGTTTTAAAATATATTCCGGAAGAGTGCAAGAAAAAATAAAAATTATCTTGTGATTTATCTTTTGTAAAATTAACTATTCAAAGTTAACGATTATTTTACAGTCCATTATTTGATATTTTAATAGAAATAATCTCAAATGCAAAAAAAAGATGAGTAAGGAAACGATTCAAAATGAAATTAAATAAAATGTTGAAATTTAATTAAGAAACCATGTTTTTTTACAGATGATTTTGAAGAACGACAGGCAAAAGTAAACTGATCCGGTAAATCGACATATTTAATTAAGTATTTTAACATCCTCTAAAAGTGCTCGGAATTTTTTTCTTTTTACAATAAAAAAGAAATTTGATTTTTTATTCTTTCATGTGTAAGAGGACAATAGTGTTTGTGTGGAGACTCAGCGAATTTAATTTTTTTTTCTAAACTCATAAAGAGAAAAAATATTTGTATATCAGTAACTATTCAAAGAAAATTCTCACTGACGACATTATGTGTTACATTAAATTCTTTTTAATTATTAAATGAACTTATTAAACACAGTTTTTAAGTTCTTTCTGTGATTACAGTCAATCTTAATTTCATCACCTTCAGGTTCTCATCCATCTTCGATAATTACTCTTATTTGCTCATCAAACACAGCCTTAAAATTGCTTTCTTCAAAGATTTCCGGAATTCTTACTGCATTTCCTTTCAATTAATCATTCCAAAACTTGGAACATACAGAGGTATTTTCATCTAAAGCTTTAAAAATAAATTCAACAGGTGCCAAATAAGAATACAGTTCTTATTCGACAGTTTCTATTCAATATTTTGTCTAAAATCGATGAATTACTAGCAACAATAGGCGGTGAAAATGCATTGTCTTTTGTACCAAATTCATTTATTTTCTGCCAACCTTTCAAGTTATTACCTCAAATGTTGCAAATACTCAAAATTATATTTTTATTGAGTCCCTGGTCTTTTGACAGAATTTAAAAATGCACATCACAGCTACTGAAGGAAAATAAGTATAGGTTGATATATATATATATATATATATATATATATATATATATATATATATATATATATATAAGTGATAATATATTTGATATGTAACATTTGTTGGAAATGTCTAACAAACGAATTTACACAACATATGCAAAAATCTTCAGTATACATTTTAATTATTGTATTTTCTTTATTTAAAATATTTATTAATGTTTCAAAATACTGTGTATTTATATTTAATATTTTCAAATTTTTAATTATTGTATTTTCTTTATTCAAAATACTTCTGAATAACAA